>JAOTQJ010000072.1:459912-486600 GCA_025642045.1 Solanum sejunctum | reverse complement strand
TATTTAATGGTTTCCTAATTATCCGTAAAATTAGGTGGCGACTCTGTTTTTCCTTTCGAATCTCGAGAATTGGTTTTGCTCAAATTAATTGAGTTTAAATCGATTTTTGATTTTCGAATTATTTTCTTTTTTAAAAAAAACCATTTTTCGGCGTAACAACTTCACTAATACTTACAAAACTAAAACTTACATAACTAATACATGCATATTCTTTGACCCTTTTTAGTTGTCGTGTTACTTTTTAAAAAAAATTAATTTAATTAATTTTCACAACTAAATTAAATTAAATTTATTGGATATTATAAAATAAATTTTTAGTTATTCGAAAACTATAAAAAATATTATTGATTGCAAATTTTTTTACATCAATATAATAAAAAAAGTACATGTTAAAATTTGAGAATTTTTCACACAAGGCCACTTAATAATACTTTAATTATGCTCCATAGCTATAAGTTTGGATAATCACATTTTATAACTATAGTTGTAGCAACATTTGTATAATTCGTTATAATCGTTATACAATTCGTATACAATGTTTATATAATTCGTTATACAATGTATAACATTTGAATATTTCACTATACAATTTGATTCACATACAATATTTATATAAATCACACAAATTATAAAAAACTCAAATTATAATCACTGCTAGATATTTGTTACAAGTCATAATTAATTAAAATTATAATTATATTAATTAGTTAATTAATATATATTTATTTATCCATATAATTTTCGTCGGGTCACAGTTTATACAAGGTTGACTGAAAAATTGAAGGGAAAAAAAAGAGGAAAGAGTAAGTATTGTGTATTACATATATAAATATAATAATTGTTGAGAAACATTTTTCCCACATTTTTTCATCGGCGAAATTTTCATCAGATCTGGTCGTCTCTTTCATGTATGTATCTCCTTCATCTGCTTTTGCTTCTTCCTTTAATCAGTTGAATTTGTTTATTTATTTTTGTGTATGTTTGAGCGAACTGAATTTGAGGGATTTTTGGTTCATGTTTGGGGGCTTTAGGGTTGAGTCGACCTTGTTTGAGATTTGTATTAGTTTCAGAATTATTGGCTCTTTTGGAGCTGATCGAGAACTTGGATAGTGGGCTTTGTTTTTCATCACAATTGAAACTAAAAGAAGAGTAAAAGTTATACCGATCTAGTTGAATTAAGGCTTAGTTGTTGTTGTTACGCTAAATTTTGTGTCCTATGTTTGCCGAGATTCCTTTTTTTTTAATCACGGAGTTACTGGTACTTGGTATAGTTGTTGCTGGTGGGAGGTGTTATGTGGAATTAGTAAGATGAATTTTCTGTATGTTTTTGCATTTAAGTGAAGTGAATTTAGTGGTGGTGGTGGTGGTGGGGTTTGGTTCATTTTTTGGGGCCTAGAGGCACTGGCTTTTAGGGTTGAGCCGACCTTGTTTTACATTTGTCTGAGTTTCAAAAATGTTGGCTCTTTTGGAGCTGACCGAGAATGTGGATATTCAGCTTTATTTTGCATCACGTTGAGAGAGGATTAAGCCATATTTTTTAAACAAAAAAGAATAAAAAGTTGAATTAAGGACTAGACGACTAGTTGTTGTTGTTGCACTTAAATTTTGTGTCCTGTGTTTGATAAGAGTCCTTTTTTTTTTTCTTCTAATCTATTGCTGGACATAGTTACCTGGTACTTGTTGCTGGTGGTGGTAGGTGGTAGGTGGAATGATGTGGAACTAGTCGAGCTGCACGTAGGCTGATCCGAACACCACAATTGTAAAAAAAAAAAGAAAGAAAGAAAAAGAGTCCTTTGTAAATACAAACTAGTTAGAGACTTATAAGTTAGTGTAGGGATAAATGCAAGATTTAAGGATTCTCTAGTTGCATAGAGGACTATCTCTAGAAAGCAAATTATTTAAGGTTGGAGTGAAATCCCTGAAATGGCCGCCCTAAAGATTTATGGAACTGATCCCAACTAGTTTGTGAGTTGAGACTAATGGATAGTTGATTGATTAAGTATAAATAGGATTTACTTTTATTCTACCTGTTTTGTGATAATGTGCTGTTTTTTCATTTGTTTTCTCGTAGTTTATTCTAGATGGATTGGCAAGGACAAAAGCTAGTGGAACAATTGATGCAGATACTGCTTGTGAGCTTTGCTGTGGTAGCATTCCTCACAGGCTATATGTTGGGCTCATTCCGAACTATGCTGTTAACATACGCTGGTGGTGTTGTCTTTACGGCCCTTGTCACCATACCAAACTGGCCTGCCTTTAATAGACATCCTCTCAATTGGTTGGACCCAAGTATGGCTGAAAGGTATCCCAAACCACTGCCTGCTAATGCTGGTTCCAAGAAGAAGACCTCTAAGAAGTACTGACACTCGACTGACATTTCACTTGGTCCATCTACTGAAAACTATTATGATGTATCAAAATACAGTTGGTGATTTTTTGGTATGAGCTGAACGTTTTCTGCTCCTGGTGAATTTTGTCAGTGCTATAAGAAAGATCTAGTTTTGATATTGCTGTGCCATATCTCTTCTATTCCTAAATTTTGCATGTGAACTGTCTGTTTATTTGCATATCGTCTGAAAATAACCAGTCTCTATCCATACACCACTTGTGTTTGGATGAAAAGAGTGTTAAGTAATACTAGTATGTATCAGAATATCTGAATTACCGCCATGGTATCATGTCCATATCTAGATGAAAAAGATGAAAGCGAAATCAAAATGTATGCAGCAGGAATTGAGTGAGCTGCTGTCATTGCTGCTAATTGCTACGACCCTTTCATGCGTGATGCGTGCACTGTGCTCTGTTTATATGGACTGTATTAGTTGTTCTACTCTTTATAGAGATTTCGGGTTGCAGGAACTCTTTAGCTGTCATATGAATCTCTGCAGATAAGTTGATAATTTCATTCCTTGAGTCAGCAATTTAAATATAGCATGATGA
Organism: Solanum sejunctum; assembly: GCA_025642045.1. NCBI lineage: Eukaryota > Viridiplantae > Streptophyta > Magnoliopsida > Solanales > Solanaceae > Solanum > Solanum sejunctum. The sequence goes on along the minus strand of JAOTQJ010000072.1, from coordinate 483,660 downwards.
CCCTACACATTCTCACTCTGCATGGATTACCTGTTGTCTATGTTGCTCGAACTCCAAATATACTGTTGCATCTTTGTTGGCTCTTTCAAAAATACACTACTTTTAAAGAATCGACTACTTTTAAAGAATCGGCACACCTGTTGGCATTTTTGAAAGTTACATTTGAGAAGCTCTCATAGATGTGCTTCTAGCCCATGCAGTTTGTATCCTAAGACATTCTCACTGAGTCTTTTGCGCATTTGAAGCCAGTGACGGAGCTACCCTTGTCTCTGTATTTTGGAGTCTACCAAGACATCTGGTTTATGGGTGGAGGGATTCCAATTGGACATGATGTACAAAGGGCTTGATTTCCACTCTAAACACCCCTAAAATACCGCATCAAGTAATCCACTCTAAACACTAGCAATTACGTCTTAGTTCGAAATAAATTAGGTCGACTATATGCATTCCTATTAATCATAGCATTCCATTTAAACTCATCTTATGTCAGTATTATATGAATACAAATAAAATATATCGCAATATAAGTTATGTATCGGGGGATGAAAATAAAAAGTAGTTGAAAAAAGTGGTCAGCAGGACTCGAACCTGCACAGGCAGGGCCCACATGATTTCTAGTCCTGCCCAACAATCACTCCGGTACGAGCACCTTTTGTTTTCAAAAATTTCTGATATTATATCTAGTAACTTAGTACTAATACACATACATGTACTTTCATGGGGGCATAAGTCTTTAATATTAAAAGGCAATTCGATGAACAAATTATTTTGAATTCATATAAGATAAACAGAAAGATCACACCTCAAAGGGTGCGATATACACAATCTACTCTAATGCAAGCATTATTGGTTACTTTCATGATTCGAACTCATGATATATATTCACAAAAGATAGATCTAAAAAAATCTTTATAATTAAAAAAGTAAAAATTAAAATTATTTAATTATTAATTAACGATGACGTTTATAACTAATTTGATTTATTATTTAGCAATTCTTATTAGAGGTACCATATCATCCTAACAAGCTAGTTGGCCTTAATTAATAGAGTTAAGTAACCAATACGTTATAGCATCCCAAGAAGCACACAAAAGAGTGAAAAGTAGATGCTGAAGAGTAACTTGGACCTCTTATTATATGGTCACATGTTGATTCACATAGTTTAAGGATAAGTTAATTGTACGAAAGTTTTCTTTTATGTAATGGAAAGCTCCCACGATTAGTGAATAATTATGTTCATCCCAATTTATGTGAGTATGTTATTATTTAGAGAGTTACATATTTTTAAATTGCAAATTTCTCAAACTTCTTAAAAGTATTTTGAATCCTTAGTTGTATTGATATTAGTACTTTTTGTATAGTTTTAATTGTTTAAATTTTAATTTTTGTAGCAGCTGATATAAATGCAATCTCATTTTTATCTTGAAAAGATAGAAAAATTATTTTGATAAACATCAATTAAAAAAATATGTATAAAATTTTTACTCAAATTTGTAATTAAAGTTAAGTGTTTTAGCTCTCATGCTCCTTACACATTTACACACATCAAAAATCTTCATACTCCATTTGGCTGCCCAATATCAGCTCAGATATGACAAAAACTCCTATTATGGAATGGCATTAACAGAGGCACCATGGGATGGAAGGACGAATTACAAAAGGCAAAAGGCAAAAGGCACAAAATTGATATATATTGGCTTTTATACTTTATGGAGAGAATGAAATTCAAGAATATTTTTTAAAATAAAAAATACTCTAGTTTACAATAATAATGACTCTCGACATCTTTAAATTATTTGCATTTTTTTTATTTGTGAAGTAGCAGTTAGTCAATGCAACTTTCGACCCTTTTCATGGGTCATCTGAAAACAGTCGCTTTATGTTTTTAAATATAGGAGTTAGGCTGCATACATCCGACCCCCTTATCTCATTATGAGCGAAAACCTTTCGAGATACTATAACTTAAAACTGATAATATGAATTAATTTCGAACACTTTAAAAATAAAAAACACATTTGAAACTACTTTGTAAAATTGAATCTTAATTTTTTCCTCTCTATATAAAAATGATATAAAAGGAATAAAAAGTTGTTTTGAATTGTTGCTTCCACACGATTCATTTTATTTGTGACAAACAAATCTTGTGGGACCTTATCACCCAGAGATCGACCATTTTTACCTTCATCAGCCGCCATTTATTTGGGCTTATAGCTGCTGCTTCTTCTTCTTCTCGTCGACCCCTTTTAAGCTTTAGGAGAACAAATCTTGAGAATTTCTGTAACCAATGGCGGCATCTTCAGCTATAGCTTCAAGTTCTACAGCTTTCATCAATAAGGTTTGTGTCTGTATAAATGATTGAATTAAGATGCCCCTTTGCTGCAAAATCAAGTTTTCCCCCATTTTGAGTGAAATTACGCTGACCCTTTTGCTGGAAAAGGATAAAGATTTCTTACGTTTTGAGTGAATTTACAGTGACCCTTTTGCTGATTTGCTCCTGTTTTTGAGGAGATTTGTGCTGACACGTTTGCTTATTTTATCTTATTTGCTGCAAAAAATAAAGGTTTCTTCCGTTTTGAGGAGATTTGTGCTGACCCTTTTGTTGATTTTGTCTCATTTGCTGCAAAAATCAAGTTTTCTTCTGTCTTGTGTTGACCCTTTCTGATTTTCTCTTATTTTGATGCAGAAAGATGTTGGGCTATCTGCTTTCTCTTCACAATCTTCATTTTCCATTCAAACTGCTAGGAAAAGGATTTCCAAGAAAATAGTTTCTGTGATGACACCACAGCAGACTGAAAGAAAACCTGCCACAACTGGATCAGTATGTATTTCTGATTGTTTTTTGTGCTCTTGATTGGGAAATAGGTTGACTTTTTTATCATGGGGTTTTTGATTGTTGTGTTTGTTAGGTGAAGACTGGGATGACTATGACTGAGAAGATATTAGCTAAGGCTTCTGACAGGCCTGAAGTGAGCCCTGGTGATAATGTTTGGGTCAATGTTGATGTTTTGATGACTCATGATGTTTGTGGCCCTGGATCAATCGGAATTTTCAAGAAAGAGTTTGGACAGAATGCTAAGGTATGTGTTGCCAGTAGAGTAACTTCTTTTGTGCAAGTTGATCATCTTGCAATTTCAGCAGAGTAAATTTGATTTTTCTTTGATTACTTGAATTTGATTCTGTTTGCTACTTTTGTTCATTACCTGGTTATGTATTTACATGTAATGATGAAATTTCTTTAGTTCTCTGGTGGTCCGGTAATGGTGTCATTAAATTTGGAAATATGGACTAAAGACTATGGTTCTCAAGCTCGAGCTTATTTTGTTGATTAGAAGTATTTATTTGAATTATATATCTAATGGATGTTTCCTTATTGCAATCTCATAGGTCTGGGATCGTGAAAAGCTTGTCATTATACCTGACCATTACATATTCACAGCTGATGAGCGAGCAAACCGGAACGTGGATATCTTGAGGGATTTCTGCAATGAACAAAATATTAAGTACTTTTATGACATTAAAGATCTGGGGAACTTCCGCGTATGACTATTTCCCTCTAAGAATACCTTATTATGTGCTCTGCTGAAGCTTTTACTTTGTTTGTCTGCTCATAGCAAATGAAAAACTAAATATGTGCTAACTATACAGGCTAATCCTGATTACAAGGGTGTCTGCCACGTTGCTCTTGCACAAGAAGGTCATTGCAGACCTGGAGAGGTGAATAATCTTTGCCAATAACCAGAGTGTCAAGACATTTTGATATGTATTTGCTTATGCTTTAACTTTATGAAATCCTTATGTTTGTTCCCAGGTTTTGGTGGGTACAGACTCCCACACATGTACTGCTGGAGCTTTTGGGCAGTTTGCCACTGGAATTGGCAATACAGATGCAGGTTTTGTGTTGGGTACTGGCAAGATTCTGCTTAAGGTATGTGATTCTTTCCTTTAAGGGATGCTGGATTCCCAGTTGTGTTGTTTGATTTTATTGCCAATATGAAATTCCTAATTAAATATCTCGAGGAGCTTTGTCTACATTTTCTACTGTTGCACAGAGGTGTAACTCACTCTCTTTTTTGTTGTCCCTTACCAAAGACTTAACCCTTTTTTAGGCAACTGATCACAGAGCTAAAGACTTACGATAGTAAATTATAAGCTCATAGAGCAGGTCGGTGAGCTTGTTATCCTTGGCCTCTCACGAGTAGAATGAGAGCAAGTAACCATAGCGCTTTCAAGTGCTTGAAGGTTAAAACCATCTACTTGAACGGGTTTCAATGCATGTAGGAGGAAAAGCAATATACAGCAAAAAATGTATTAAAGAAACACGATGTAGATTTTATCTCTTTTTTCTTTTTTAAGAGACTTCATCATTTTCTATTTGAAGATTGAAGAATGAGCAAGAACTGATAGTCTTCGATATTTTGTACTTCTCTTAGTTAGATAACTACTCTTTCTGCAAATTTGTATCATCTATGAAATTTAACGTGTGTATGATGCAGGTGCCTCCAACTCTGAGATTTGTAATGGATGGTGAAATGCCGGATTACTTGCTTGCTAAGGACTTAATTTTGCAAGTAAGTTTTGTTAGATGCTCTATACTTCATTTTATGTGTTGTTATGTCTGTTTGTAGAAAACCATGTCCTTTTGTAAGGTTTTCTACTTTGGTATACTTCTTGTATACGGCCAAATTTTTGCCCTTCCCTAGTGAAATTTGTTGGTACTTCATTTTAAAAAATATTTGTTGTTTTTTTTCTCTACAACATTGTTGGATTGATAAGAATTCAAAGTTCAAATTCTTGTCCTTTGCTTCAAATATTGCAGATTATTGGCGAAATTTCAGTGGCTGGTGCTACTTATAAAGCAATGGAGTTTGTTGGCACGACAGTTGAAAGCTTGACAGTAAGTTTTCTTTTTCTAATATTGTTGATGAGGGGTAACCTGGTTGGATCTTTAGTTAATGATGGCCCTTATTGTTTTAATAGATGGAAGAAAGAATGACATTATGCAACATGGTTGTTGAAGCTGGTGGAAAGAATGGTGTCATCCCAGCTGACAAAACGACCTATGACTATCTTGAGGTAAGTGGGGAAGCTGGGGACTCAACTTTACCTCTTTTAACTTTTCCACCTCCCTTGTGATCTTAATGTAATCTGGTACATGCTGCCAAAAAGACCTTATAATTTTATACTCAGGGGCGACTGACTAAAGAATCACTATTCAGCTAATGGATTTTTATTTTGTACTGCCCAGGGAAGGACTTCTGTGCCCTATGAACCTGTTTATAGTGATGAAGGGGCCAGGTATTTAACACCACAGACCATTGTAGCGATGTCACTAGTTGATTCCATATTATTCTAATGTGCATTTGTCTCGTATCAAATTGAACTGCTAATTCCTTTGTTGGTACATATTTTCTTTATTGTTACTTTGAGCACTCCATATGTGGCCAAAATTAGGTGATAATTATTGATCATTTGTGAAGTATCAGACAAACTACTTTCCAAAAGTGTTTGTGTTTTAAAAGGCATATGAGATAAGTGTAAAATAGTAAAGATTTTTTTTTGAAGATATCAGTATATGTTCAAGCACAGGAACAAGGTTGAGAAATTTCTTATGTTTTGTTTTAAGAAGTGGGAAATTAGTTGACGAGACAAATTTGTTCTACAGTAAGCTTTGTAGAAGTAATTTCCATATATTCTGGAGAATGCAGTAACACATTTTGCCAAAATAAATGCCTTTCTTATCGTGAAACATAATTATTTAGCAAAAGTAATTAAAGAATATGACGGAGGACTAGATGTCCTGAATATTGACAAAATCAGAAAATATTATTAGAGTGCAGTTATTAGCTATTCCTTTCTGTTTAGACGATAGATTCTTGTTCTGAGGCTCACTATGTGACTCAATAATGGAAATCTGGCACGTGATGAATATCTGAATATTCTGTTCCTTGGATGAAATTTTTGTGCTTCCAGCTTGTAGTGAACTTTAACAACATTGGGACATTGGTTGCTTAAAGAATTCTAAGTTTGTTCGGCAAGGTGTTTTAGTGGTTGTGGAACGTTTGTATTTGGATAGAGCTAACACCAGAAGGGCCCGAGATTGGTTTCTTTTCAAGATTTTGAGATATATAAGTTTTTTAGTAAAGCAATAGCCCTCTTTCATAAAAGCGACTTTTTCTATTTCCACAGAGATTGTAGGGTTTTCTTTATTTGATGCGACTCTTTCATAAGGTTGTGCACTTGTAGTTATCTTCCATATAACCTTCTTCTCTTTTGTTGTCTCACCAAAAGAGTATATTAGGTTATCATTTGTGAGTTCAAATTGGCATGTCTTTAAAATTAACACGTCATTTTTTGTGTAACCAGATATCTTAAGGAGTACAGATTTGATGTTTCCAAGTTGGAGCCGTTAGTGGCTAAGGTTGGTTATCTTCTTGCCTTCTTTCTTTGGGGAGTCATCAATGGTATTGGCAGTGTTTGGTTGTGTGGATATAATGCATATTTCATACAACGGAAAGTTTTGAACTTCAAAATCTTACTTTATCAAAAGATCAAGAACACTAGTACAACATTCTTTGTGGACCTTTAGGCTAGTCTCTTATTGTTTAATACTCTGGTTTTATTTTCCCTGGAGATGGATTTCTACTCATTTTAAGTACGTGTTCCAAATGTTCTAAACCTTCTGCCCATCCTGCAGCCTCATTCTCCTGATAATCGTGCTTTGGCAAGAGAATGCAAAGATGTCAAAATTGACCGAGTATATATTGGATCTTGTACTGGTGGAAAAACAGAAGACTTCATGGCTGCTGCAAAAGTTTTTCTAGCTTCCGTAAGATTTTACTTCAGTAAACCGATAATTACTCATTTTTACTATCTTTATATCAATTTGACTACATCTGTGTTACGTGGACCTTTGCTATGAGTGTGGGATACAGGTATGATTTTGACAGGGGAATATTTAGTTTCTAAAATATCCTTAAGGATCCATATGTAGCAACAATATCCTTGTCAATGTAGCCATTATCAGCTACTCCTGATTAAGACTTATATGTTGTATTTAACTTGGGCCCTCTGTTTGTGAGGATTCCTGTTTTGGTTAGAGACTTTTATGGCGGTGTAGGCATAAATGGTAAAAACAACTTTTTAATTGTGAAATGAAATTGGAGGATTAATGTAACTGATTCCATCTAGTTTAGAATTGAGACTTAGATGTTTGATTAACTGACTTTACACCTTCACCATTTATCCACTTTGTCTTCTTCGTTGACCCAATAGTTGAGGCGCATGATGTAATGTCGATTTCACATTAGGCCACTTGTCTTTTCTGCAAGTATATGTTCTCTCTTTTTTTAGTTTTGTTCTTGTCCTACATTAGTGGATTACTATATATGCATGCACTGATGCTTCACCATGTTTCACAATTATGTGATACTATTGTGCTTACTTTCTCTCTTTTTGTGGCTAATTTTGCTCCCTCTGAATACTTATTCACTTTTCATGTTTAAGCCCTTACTCGTCTCATTTTTTCATGATCTTCTATTATGTTCTTCAATTGATTCTCGATGTTCAATGTTTTATTTCCTTTTTGATACTTGAAAAAAATGGAAGGTGCAAGTGCTATGATCTACTTCCAATTAATCAGGATATGTTAGATATTTCTGGTTTAAACGAATAACCATCTCTTATGCAGGGAAAGAAGGTAAAGGTTCCAACTTTCCTTGTTCCTGCTACCCAAAAGGTTTGTAATCTTATTTTTGATCCTATGGCTTTGTGTGTATCTTGGATGTGGTATCATTGTAGAAGTACCATATGATGTAAATATTTGAACTGTTTCAGGTGTGGATGGATGTATATAGCCTCCCAGTTCCAGGATCAGGCGGCAAAACATGTTCCCAGATTTTTGAGGAGGCAGGTTGCGATACACCTGCAAGTCCTAGTTGTGGTGCTTGTTTGGGTGGCCCTAAAGACACTTATGCACGCATGAATGAAGCTCAGGTAAGTTATTGGTTGTTTTATATGAGTTGTTAAGTTACCATTAATATGCTAGGGGCATTTGGCTTTGAGTATACATCATTGACTTGTTTAGTACAAATAAGATATTTCATAGTGAAAAAATTTTCCTTGAGCAGGAATAACTTAGTTTGATCTTATACCACCTAGTTGAATATGCATTTGGTTCGCCACACATTGGACACCTTACAAGTCCGAAGACATTTTAGTTTGTAGTAGTGACATCGTTTAACGTGGCATGAATTAAAATTATTTATTACTTTACCTTCCTTCCAGATTAGTGACCTGGTTTTAGTGGAGGACTTACATATCTAAGTTAAATTTGCATTCAATAAGTGTACAATGCTAGCCTTTAAATCTATAAGGTGCATTGTTGTTAGTCATGATGTTGGGAGGTTGTTGGCGGGTTAGTAGATTTTGTAAGCTTTTCCCATTTTCGTTCGTTTTGTTTTCTTTTCATCCTCTGTTTTTTACTGAATGCTTAAGCCTCAACATTTACACGTTTCTTATAGAACTTTGCTTGTCATGTTCACTCTCCTTGGTCGGACTCTAGAACCTAGGTTCTCCATACAGAACCTTTCTGTCCTTGATGGCTTTTTTTTTCCCTTCTCTAATAGCTTGAGAGCTTTTTTCAAACCCGATATAGTGAGCAGATATCATCATTTCATTTTAGTCTTTCTGGTTTTGGAGAGCAGCCATAGAACAGATTTGCGATGTGAATCCAACCTTCTGTCCAAGACAATTTTTTAGCTTGAGGTGTTCTTTAACCTAATATGGTGGGCAAATATTATCACTTCACTTTTACCTTTCTGGTCCAAGAGTCATAAATTAGATTTACCAGCATGAACTCCTGTAGTTTTGAGTTGAAATTATTCTGGAAGCTTCTCGAGAAAATAAGAAAAGAAAATGGTCTTAATGGTTAAAAGCACACCTAATGTATCATTTTTCCTGCGAGTTCTTTACTTCTGTTGTACATTGTTTCTTTTTACCTACCTAAATTATCACTCCCTTTTTATTAGAACACACCTCGATACTGACTTGGCAAAATATTATTCCCACTCGACAATAGGCGCGTGTAGGCTAACTCAACATTGAGGTGTGTTCTAATACAAAGAGAGTGATAGTTTAGGTAGGTCAATGGAACAACGGATTGTTGAGGTATGAAACTCGCGAAAATGTGATAGTTTATTATGTATTTGAGAGAATTCGACCTTTTAAAAAAACATAATCGTAAAGGGGATAGGGGACAATCACAAAACAAGGAACATGCCAAACATAAACCGAATTTTGCATAAACTACCTAACTCTTTGAGTGATTGTCTTGCAGGTTTGTGTATCAACCACGAATAGGAACTTCCCTGGTCGAATGGGGCACAAGGAAGGCCAGATTTATCTTGCATCCCCTTATACAGCTGCAGCATCAGCATTGACTGGCTATGTCACTGATCCTCGCGAATTTTTGCAGTGAAGTTGCTCAATGACCTCGTTTTAGGAGTTGGGATTGTATTCCACAGTAACGGATGAGTGAGCTTAAGCTTTTAATGCTTATTTGTTCCTTAAAAGGGCCGCGAGTGATGTGTTTCTCCTTTTTCGCGTTACTCCCAAGATATGAATGTTCTTCAGCAATAAAATGAGGATATCTTGACTCCTAATTTCTGTCTTGTTTGTTGTATTCTTGGAGTCTTATGGTTAAAAGCATTGACATAAGGATTTGTTTCTGGAAATAATCACTCCTTTTTTGTTTTTCTTGGAGTAGTAATATCACGGGAAGTTTCAGATTTCACAAGTGAAACTCCATGATAATATTTAAAAATTTCATCAATCGTACTTGAAAGACTATTGAAAAGTGGCCACTTGTGATTTCAGTCGACAACATGAAAGGAGACAAGTGGCACTTGAGGGTGTGATTTGGTGGTTAGTGAAAAGGGAAAAAGTCTCGACAGAAAGTTCAAATTTCAATAGAGACAGAAAATATTTGGGGTTTCCCATGAATATAAGAGAGGAGACAAGTGTGCATAAATTTCAATAATACATGAAGCAACAATAAGAAGATAATATAATTTCATAAGTGGAGTATGGGAATAGCATAATATATACAGATTTTATTTCGTCGGAGTAGAAAGACTCTTTTTTATAAATTCTTGACTTAGAAAAACGAAATAGTGGAAATCATTTAGTTTCCAAGAGAAGACATACCAATCAACAAACAACAACATAGCCAGTGGAATTTTACGAGTGGAATCTGGAGAAGGTAAAATATACGCAGACCTTACCACTATCTTACAGAGATAGAGAGACTGTTTCCTAAGAGTCCTCGTCTCAAAAACCCATAAGTGTACCAATCAACAAGACAATAATGTACATATTTTTGGAAGTTGAGCTAAATAAAACCAAATAGAAGAGTAATTACAACATTGTTAATACTAAATAATAATGAAATGATTGGGCCTTACAAATCTAATTGGGCTTTCAAAACCATGATCTACTAGCAGTTGATGGGCTTCTATAAACACTTCTCCTTTTGGGCTTCCGACAAATGCATTGACATTCATACCCACAAATATTACCAAAGCAAGAAAACAAGCTACTCCCTCTATTCGACCGCCTTCTATGGTGAGGTCCAGTCGAATGGTAGCTACTTGAGCCCGTCCCTCGGTTGTGTATCTGAGGGGGCTCGGTCCTCCACCTCTCGAGCTTCGACCTGAGCCCCTCTGTGCTCTCATCGACACTCCAACTATCCAACGCTGAGCTCCTCTTGTCATCCAATGGATATCTTTTTTCAGCCACTACAGATGCTGAAGGCCCAATTTCTGATTCAGCAAATGGGCCTCCATACTCATTTCCATAAATCTTCTTAATGGGCTTTGGCTCATCCATTTCTTTAGTTGTTGGTGGGTCTGACCCAGGCCCTTTTACATTAAAGGGCTCATCTTTTGGGCCCATTTCCAACTCAATAAGTTTGAGTTTGGGCTTGGGCTTGGGCTTATTCCCTTTACTCATCATTGAATCACTTAAAACAGAAATTGGCTTACCTTTTTTACTTTCTATTTTTAGTTTCTCATTTATTAGCTCAGCTCCATTTATGACGGAACTCGCTTTTCCCTTTTTGTTCATCATTTGAATTGGAGGTTCAAATGAAATACTAAGTATTGAACTTTCTTTTTCATGATCACTACCCTTTGTTATTGAGGGAATTGCAACTATTGAACTTTTACCTTGGGAAATGTCATCCAACACGACATGTTCACTCCTTGTTCGACGTAATATAGGTTTTGGAGCATCAACATTGTTATTGTCGTTATTGTTGTTATTGTTCTGGTTGATCTCCTCATTGTGTGGAGGTTGTGTATCTTGATCTTGTATCAAATCGCGATATGCAACTGCCGACGAGCTCATTTGCCTGTATAATGGCATACTTCTCATCGAGCTATCCAGTAAAGATACACCAATGTTAAGTATACCTTGAGGACGTCCTGATGGACGACGAACCTACATACATTACCAAAATTTACTTATAAACATTAACTATATAATTCTTAGCAACATGTAGTACCTTTTTAATAAATCAATATAAACCTAACTGTTGAGATACAAAGTCTCACATTGATGGTTAATGGGATGGGTGGTCTTATAAGGTTTAGGCAATCTTTCTCCCTTTGAAGCTAGCTTTTGGTGTGTGAGTTAGGCCTAAGATTTTCTTCAACATGGTATCAGAGCAGAGCCTGAGATGCTAATGGGATGGGTGGTCTTTAGACAATCCTCCTCCCTTTGAGCTATCTTTTGGGGTGTGTGTTAGGTTTAAGACCTTTTTCAACACTAACTTATGCTTTGTAATTTTAACCTTGAAACAACAATATTGGAACAAACCTGAAGTGCAACATAACGGATTCCATGATGGTGAGTACGGAGGTGAGTTCTGATCGGAGGGATTAGGTTTCCGATGAGGACGCGTACCGTTCCGACGAGAGAGTCTCGAAACCAATGGACGGAATAAATCTCGACGTGTATGGCAGAATTATTATGTCGGAGAAATTCCTCGTCCACACGAAAAACAAACTTGTCATTCCAAGTTGGGTTGTTACCACCTTCAACGTCTACACCCGTGGCAAGTTTCCGCATAGGGTGGACCCACGCGGCCGCGTAGGTCTTCATTTTCTTGGACACGTGTTCCAAGTCCTGCGCGGAAATTACATTTATTTCCAAGAGTTGGAACGGTTTCAACGTTCCTGTATTCTTGGAAATTGGCGGCATTTTCACGATGTTATGATGATTGTGATCGTGATCGTGATCGGTGGAATGAGGAGGTTTTGCTCGTCGTCCGTCAGGGGAGGGACGATGATGGAAAAATTCGGGATCAATGTTTTTTTTTGGAGACCCCAACAGAAATTAGGGTCAGAGAAGGAGATAATTTTTTGAAAAAACATTTAAGATCAAGTTCTATTTTTTCAACCATATATTGTGACTTGACGCATTTGGAGGATTTGTTTTTGAAAAATTACTGTTTAAATGTTGTTAGAACATAAAGGCATTCATTATGGACCTTATATTTAGGCAAGAATTAAGATATATACGTGGAATTTTTGGTAAAATATTTAGTGAAAGTTTGGGCATAGGAATTGGGATTATTATTATTATTAATCAATGCACATAAGATGTCATTGACAAAAATTTTACTATATACGATATCATAAATTTGCATGATAATCCTAAGTAATCGTTGTTATTTATTGTTCAAAACAATTTATAAGCATTCTACGATCTTTATATATAGAGAGAGGGTTTCTACTTCTATTTTATTTTCTTTTATGTTTCCATCATTAATCATGTTTTTTCCTAAACATGTAGGAGTTGATACATCTTTCTATTTTCATATGATGTTAGTACTCAAAATATTCTTTACCAAAAAACGAAAAAGTACTTACAATATTATTCAACAACAACAACAAGATATCTCAGTGCCTCAAAAGGCTCCCGCTTATTGCGGGGTGAGGGGGAGTCGGATGTACGCAGCCTAACCCCTATGTTTAAAAACATAAAGCGACTGTTTCCAGATGACCCATGAGGAACGTTGAAAGTTGCATTAACTAATTGCTACTTCACAAATGAAAAAAACGCAGATAGTTTAAAGAGTCATTTTGCTTTATTCCATCACACTCCAAGGCCAAAAAATAGTCAATCTTTGGCTCCATCCGAGATTAATGGAAATACTCACAATATTATTAGACAACAAAATATATATGATGATAGAGTTCCTAATTAAGGTGTGATCTCTTATATATATTCCTCATTAATGAGTTGCTTTTTGTGTTCTTCTCTTTTTTACTTCAATAATATTAGTAGGTTTACTTTAGGTCATATGCTTAGAGGTGGAGATAGAATTTTTCTAAAAGAGAATTAAGATATTGTTATGTAAATACAAAGAAATTCAACATCAAATAGTGTGTATATATGAAATAAATACCCTATGTAATTTTTCAACGAAAGAATGTTGACATAAATAAAACTTTAATAAGAGTAAATAAGGGTAGGTAGTAACTTTTTTGGTGGCAATAATTTCAAGAAATCAAGTTGACTTTTTTAAAAAACTTTTTTTTAAGGGATGTATAGTAAAAATACGATAAATAATATATGATAATATGAAATATTTTTGATCAATGATTTACCTCTTATGTATTAGGTATAATTGAATATATCGTAAACTATTGCCTAAGTTTAAATACCATGTTAAGTCAAAGGATGTCACATAAAACGTGACGAAGGGAGTAGCTTTTTTGGTGGCGATAATATCAAGAAATCGAATTGACTTTTCTAAAAAAAATTTTTAAGGAATGTATAGAAAAAATACGACGAATAATATACGATAATATGAAATATTTTTGATCAAGGATTTACCTCTTATGTATTAGGTATAATTGAATTTATCATAATTCCTATATTACTAATTCTTGCATTATTGATATTTATACCAAACGACCCTTAGACATATATGTGAAAACACCCAAGGGAAAAAGTATTTATAAGGGTTATATGTGAATTTATATTTATACTTATAATAAGTAAATAAATTTTTTCCTTCGATAAATGCTTTTGTTAATTGTCGAATAACTTTTTTTATATTTATATATAAAAAAATTAGAACAGGGTTTAAGCCCCAAATACTTTCACAGCAAAAACCCTACTGCTTTCCTCTCTTCACAAGTTTTCATCAACAATGGCGTCTATGGGTGGAAAGCGTTTTTCTCTAGCCAGATCAAGCGGCAGCAGCAGCAAAAACGACGGCGTTTTAGCTAGGATTTCTGAGTCATCCATTGTTACAAAGGGAAAGCAAGCAGCTTGTGGTGCGACTTATGTGGGGAAAAAACTTGCGAAGAGTACTGGAAAAGCTGCGTGGCTTGTTGCGACAACGTTTTTGGTTCTTGGGTTACCGTTGATTATTGTTATGGATCGTGAACAGCAGTTCAATGATCTTGATCTTCAACAAGCTAGTCTTCTTGGTGCTTCCCCTGCTACAACCCAGAATTGATTTTTTTGGTTATGTTGTGTTGGGGGTTTTAGTTGTTTTATGCTAGTGTTTTGATGATGGGTTTTGAGATTGGATGGTGAAATTTGTACTAATGGGCTGGTTGGATTATTAGATGTTTTGCTGTGAAGAAAAATGAAGCTTGATCTTTAATAGAAATAATTTTTCTGCATGTTTCTTGAGTTTTTATTTGTTTTATGTTAGTGTTTTGAGATTGGATTGTGAAATTTGTAGTAATGGGTTGGTTGGTTGGATTATTAGATGTTTTGCAGTGAAAAAAGGAAGGATCTTTCGTTATGTTCGATGTTTTCTAGTGAAAAAAATGATCTTGATCTTTAATAGAAGTGATTGTTCGTTGTGTTTGTGGTTTTTTAATTGTTTTATGTAGTGTTTTGAGATTGGATTGTGAAAGTTGTAGAATGGATTGGTTGGTTTATTTGATGTTTTGTAGTGAAAAAAGATCTTGATCTTTAATAGAATTGATTTTTCGTTAATGTAGATGTTTTCTAGTGGAAAAAAAAAAATTGATCTTGATCTTCAACAGAATTGATTTTTGGTTAGGTTTGTGGATTTTTATTTGCTTTATGTAGTGTTTTGATGATGCCGTTTGAGATTGGATTGTAAAATTTGTAGAATGGATTGGTTGGTTTATTAGATGTTTTGCAGTGAAAAAAAGCTCTTGATCTTCAATAGAATTGATTTTTCGTTATGTTAGTCGTTAGATGTTTTCCAGTGAAAGAAGTGATCTCGATATTCTATAGAATTGATTTTTCGTTATGTTTGTCGGTTTTTATTAGTTTTGTGTAGTGTTTTGATGATGGGATTTGAGATTGGATTGTGAAATTTGTAGAATGGGTTGGTTGGTTGGTTTATTAGATGTTTTGCACTGAAAAAAGAGGATCTTGATCTTTACTTGAAGTGATTTTTCATTGTGTTTGTGGAGTTTTACTTGTTTTATTTAGTGTTTTGATAATGGATTTGTAATTGGATTGTGGAATTTGTAGAATGGGTTGGTTGGTTGGTTCATTCGATGTTTTGCAGTGAAAAAAAGAGATCTTGATCTTCAATAGATTTGATTTTTCTTCATGTTTGTTGGGTTTTTATTTGCTTTATGTAGTGCTTTATTTACTTTAGGAGGTAGTGGTAAGGTCTGCGTACATTTTACTCTCCCCAGACTCCACTTGTGGGATTCCACTTGGTATTTTGTTGTTGTATGTAGTGTTTTTTCGATGCATTTGAGATTGGATTGCTGAATTTGTAGCATGGGTTGGTTATTGATGTTTTGCAGTGAAGAAAAGAGATCTTGATCTTCAATAGAAATGATTTTTCGTTATCTTTGTTTGGTTTCGATTTGTTTTATGTTGTGTTTTGATGATGAGTTTCCAGATTGGATTGCGAAATTTGTGGAATAGTTTGGTTGGTTCATTAGATATTTTCGGAAGCTGCAGTTAAAAAGATCTTGATCTTTAATAGAAGTGTTTTTCTTTTGTTTTGTTTATGTTTTGACGATGGATTTGAGATTGGATTGTGAATCTTGCAGTTTATTAGTGCAAAAAAAAAGGAAATCTTGATCTTCAACTGAAATGATTTCCTTTTGTGTTTGTAGTTTTTCTTTGTTTTATGTAGTGTTTTTGATCATGACATTTGGTTACTAGATATGTTGCCCCCTTTGCTATATGTAAAAGATTTGTGCTTTTTGTGGTGTATCTTGAGATGAAGTTAACATTTGTGTCCCACAATTTTCCCCACACCAAATCTCAAATCGTCGATGCTTCAAACTAGAAGGAATGAGTCTATAAACCTTTTTTATAAGACAAAAAACCTCATGAAATATAAAAAATTTTTATTTTATTTTTTCTAGAAGGATTACTCAATTATAGTAAGAAATTCAGGACAAAAATCTAATATAGAGATATGACTTTGCCCCCTTATTTACTTTTGCAAGACTTGGTTGATTTTGGTCTCTTTCCATTTGTCTAGTCTTTAGGATCTACGCAACTCAAAATGAGAGAAGTGTTCATAAACTAGAAGTTAAATAAGTTTTACTTTCTCTTTTTGATTTCTCACTCAGTGTTTGATGTCCATATTAGAGTTCGATTAAATCTAGATTTGTGCCGTGAAGTCTCACATTGAAGGGTAAAACACTCTCTAACAAAGGTGACTTCGTATCCAGTGGATTCGAACGCGAGACCTCTGGTTAAGGATGAAAAAGTACTTAGCATTCCACCACAACCTTTGTTAGTGAATCCCTTTCATTTTCAATATACCTTTAGCAAAAGGCAATTTGGAAATTCATTGGACTGATTAGAAGAATAATTTTGCCACCATATTTATGGTTGCAAAGACTTGTTGATTTGGACAAATCTTTCTTTCACTTTCAATATACCTTTAGTAAAAGGCAATTTGGAAATTCATTGGACTGATTAGAAGAATAATTTTGCCACCATATTTATGGTTGCAAAGACTTGTTGATTTGGACAAATCTTTCTTTCACTTTCAATATACCTTTAGTAAAAGGCAATTTGGAAATTCATTGGACTGATTAGAAGAATAATTTTGCCACCATATTTATGGACAAAGCTTTGGCTGATTAGAGGAATTTTTGCACCATAGGTTTCCTATGAATTTGATGGTATTGATATGACAGAATGAATAAAATGAAAATAATTTATTTTCAAAAAAAGTTAAAAATCATGCAGACCTATATTTCTATTTAAAGCTTCAAAACTACATGTTACCAGCCATAACATTATCCTATTAACATTTGTAGTTATGGAGAAAACCTTCACCTCTTTTTTCTCAACAGCGCTGTTGCTGCTTCACTTTGTTATGGCTGGTTCAGCCACGGCCAAAACCAACATTACTATCGATAAATTAGCTCTTCTCTCTTTGAAATCTCAAATCATTTCGGATCCCTTTCACTTCTTGAATGAAAGTTGGTCTCCCGCTACTTCTGTTTGCCTTTGGGTAGGAGTCGCTTGTGGTTCTCGTCACCACCGAGTGAAGTCGTTGAATCTTTCCAACATGGCTCTTACAGGCCAAATCCCCCGTGATTTTGGAAATCTCACATTTCTTGGCTCTCTCGACTTGGGAGGCAACAATTTTCATGGAAACTTGCCTCATGAAATGGCACGCTTGCATCGGCTTAAGTTTCTTAATTTAAGTTTCAACAACTTCGGAGGGGAAATTCCTTCTTGGTTTGGGTTCTTGCACCAACTTCAAGTTTTAAATCTTGGGAATAACAGTTTCACAGGTTCCATTCCTCGGTCACTCTCAAACGCCTCAAGACTGGAGATTTTAGAAATTTCTAACAATTTACTTCAAGGAAACATCCCGGAAGAGATAAGCAATCTTCAGAACCTGAAAGTGTTGTCCCTACATCAAAATCAGCTTACAGGTTCTATACCATTCACAATTTTCAATATGTCTAGACTCGAAGTTGTTGCATTTACAGACAATAGCTTATCAGGAAATCTTCCTAATGGTTTATGCAATGGTCTCCCAATGCTCAAAGGGCTTTATCTAACGAGAAACAAGCTTCAAGGTCATATGCCAAGAAGCTTGTCAAATTGTTCACAACTTCAATTTTTGGATTTATCGCAAAATGAGTTTGATGGACCAATACATAGTGACATTGGAAGACTAAGTAATCTGATGGACTTGGTTCTAGGATTTAACCATTTCACAGGTATGTTTAATCTTATGAATGCTAGTAATATTGTATTCATACCTCAATTTTCCTTTTAAATTATACATTAAATGTAGGTATAATTCCACAAGAAATCGGAAATCTTGTTAATTTGGTGAGATTTGGCATGGAGACGAACCAGATTAGCGGCTCTATCCCCATCTCCATATTCAATATCTCCTCGTTGCAAATTGTTTCACTATGGAGTAACAATCTCAGTGGATTCCTACCACGAGAGATTGGCAACTTAACCAAGATGCAAGTTCTGTATCTTGATCAAAATAGGTTTACTGGTACGTATTCAAAGTTACAGCAAAAAGTACAACTCACACTGTATTGAACTAATTAATTAAACTTGTTTCTTGATGTGTTGGTAGGTGAAATACCCAAAGAGATAAGAAATCTCATTGAGTTGGAGGAACTTTTTCTCGGGTTTAATAGTTTTAGTGGTTCACTTGATATGGAAATGTTCAACATATCACGGCTGAGAATAATTGGTCTTTCAGCAAGTAATCTGTCAGGAACCCTCTCATCAAACATATGTTCCATCTTACCCAACATTGAAGAGTTGTATTTGGCTAACTTAATCGATCTTGTAGGGACTATTCCTCATTCTATCTCCAATTGTTCAAAACTTACTAGGCTAGACCTTTCATATAACAAACTCACCGGCTTGATTCCTAATTCTCTTGGATATTTGACTCGTCTACAAGTCCTAGCCTTGGGGCAAAACAATTTAACCAGTGATCCATTTTTAAGCTTCCTGACTTCCTTGACCAATTGCAGAAATTTGATATATCTTACGCTATATTCGAACCCTCTAAACAGCATGCTTCCAGCATCTGTAGGGAACCTTTCCTCATCTCTTACACATTTTTCCTTCCACAGTAGCAAAATCAAAGGGCGAATTCCAAATGAAGTTGGGAATTTAACCAGCTTATTACAGCTTGTACTATATAAAAACGACTTGATTGGATCCATTCCCTCATCAATTGGCAACTTGAGAAACCTTCAGCACTTCGACTTGAGTAACAACAAACTTACAGGATTTATTGGAGGTAATATTTGTAAATTGCAACATTTGGGTGATATGTACTTGGGTCAAAATCAACTTTCGGGATCTCTTCCTGATTGTTTAGGGAACGTTACTTCGCTTATAAATGTAAATCTGAGTTCCAATAAATTGAGTTCCAATATTCCGACAAGCTTAGGGAATCTTAAAGTTTTGTTGGTTCTTGACTTATCGTCAAACAACATGGTTGGCTCTTTACCTCAGGAAATCGAAAATCTAAAGGCTGCGATATATATGGATCTGTCCATGAATCAATTCATAAATGGAATTCCTATAGAAATTGGAGAATTGCAGAATCTACAGCACCTTTCTTTGAGACACAACAAGTTGCAAGGATCTATACCTGACTCGATGAGCAAAATGGTAGGTTTGGAATATCTAGACATTTCGCATAACAATATATCGGGAACCATTCCTATGTCTTTGGAGAAACTTCAATACCTCAAGTATTTCAACGTTTCTGCCAACAAATTGCACGGTGAAATACCCTCGGAGGGTCCTTTCAAGACCCTCTCGAGTCAGTTTTTCATCGACAATGAAGCATTGTGTGGTTCTTCGAGGTTTAGTGTCCCGCCATGCCCCACATCATCGAAGCACAGATCAAATAGGAAAAAAATGCTTGTTCTATTTCTTACGCTAGGAATTGCACTTGTGTTTGTTCCTATCGCCTTTGTGTTCCTATGGATAAGGTCTAGAAGAGGTAAGAGTTCTCCTCAACAAGCTGATTCGCTGCCTACCGTAACAAGAGAAAGAATTTCATACTATGAACTTCTCCAAGCAACTGATTCTCTCAGTGAGAGCAATCTGATTGGTTCTGGAAGTTTTAGCTCTGTTTACAAAGGCATTCTCAGAAGTGGAACTCATATTGCAGTTAAAGTGTTTAACCTCCAAATGGAAGCGGCATTCAAGAGTTTTGATACGGAATGTGAAGTTTTGCGCAGCCTTCGTCATAGGAATCTCGTAAAAGTCATCACCAGTTGTTCCAACCATGATTTTAAGGCTTTCGTGCTCGAGTACATGCCTAATGGAAGTCTTGAGAAGTACTTGTATTCGCACAACTACTTCTTGGACATCAGGCAGAGACTAAGCATTATGATAGATGTGGCATGTGCGTTGGAATATCTACATCATGGGTGCTCGTTACCCGTGATTCACTGTGATCTGAAGCCTAGTAACGTCTTGCTGGATGAGGATATGGTTGCCCACCTAAGCGACTTTGGTATTTCAAAACTGCTTGGTGAAGACGAGCAGGATTTATACACCAAAACCTTAGCAACTTTGGGTTATATTGCACCGGGTACGTCTCTTTGTTTTTTCTAATTCGAACATTGATTTTTTTTTTTTAACAATCAAGAAAGTACATCACATCTTTAAATTTATTGTTTAACTGTAGAGTATGGACTGGATGGGTTGGTGTCAACAAAATGCGATGTCTATAGTTACGGGATCATGTTGATGGAAACATTTACTAGAAGAAAGCCTTGTGAGTTTGAGGGAGATGTTAGCTTGAAGCAATGGGTGAGTTATTCACTCCCAGAGGCAGTAATGGATGCCAACTTGATAACACCAATGGATAATCAGTTGAAGAAGAAGTTAGATTGTGTGTCATCAATCATGAAAGTTGCGCTAGATTGTTGTGTTGAATCTCCAGCAAGAAGGCCAAACATGAAAGATGTTGTAGGGATGCTACAAAAGATCAAGATTCAACTTCTTGCATGCTGAATATGTGTCCTAAATAGAAATCTTGAATGGGTTGGTTGGTTGGTTTATTAGATGTTTTGCAGTGGGAAAGAAGATCTTTTCGTTATGTTAGTTGTTTTGTAGTGAGAAAAAATAATCTTGATCTTTAATAGAAGTGATTTTTTGTTGTGTTTGTGGGTTTTTATTTGTTTTATGTAGTGTTTTGATTATGAATTCGAGATTGGATTGCAAAATTAGAATAGTTTGTTCATGTTTGTACTGTGCTCCTCTCGTAAATTGATCCTTTTATCTTGCTCTTAATCTTCAACAAATATGATTTCTGTGTGTTCGAGGTTGCTCTTTGTTCCAAGATTGTCCTAGCTGGTAAAGTTGCAAAGAGGAGAGCCAACTGGTAAAGTTATTGCCATGTGATTAGAAGGTCACGAGTTCAAGCTTTGAAAACAACCTCTGACAGAAATGCAAGATAAATCTGTATTCAATAGACCGCCCTTCTTCGGACCCTGCGCATAACAGGAACTTTAATGCACTGGACTTACTTTTTTTCTTTTTTCAAATCGTCGTAGCTCCCAGTAGCTTTCTCACCATCCAACAAGCTCTACTTGGCACCACAAGACTTGTTTGTGTTTGGTAAATACATAACAAATCAAATGATGAGGATATTCTATTTATTCCTCGTAAAAATAAGTGTGGGATGAAGTTGTAAATAGCCAAGGATCTATCAGAAAAACAACTCCACCTCTACGACAGGGGTAAGGTTTATTCATGTTATGAGACTACATTGGATATGAGCACTATTAGAATTTATCAAGATTCGTTTAAGCTAAAGATTACATTATATGTAATTGAATTTGTCAATGAAAATCAAAGATACTATAAGCTTAAAGTATTCTTTATTATTCTATACAAGAGAAACAATTTAAATCAATTAATATCTTTTATTAGATGAATTATTCTCAACATTGTTTCCTTTAGAGAATGTAGATAACTCATTTACTTTTAAATCATATAAAAAAAGCATTTTTGGAAAATAGTAATTTGTATTTATCTAATCAATATGAAAAGATCTTTTATAAATACTGAACAATAATTTTTGTTTGACCAAGATCCAAAACTGCATTTGAAAAATAAAAAATCCCTTATATCTTCTTTTTAATATCTTGACCAAACATCTCATTTCTCTAAAATACCATTTTGAATAAAAAATGATATAAAGCAAGTTTGAGTTTAAAAAAACATTTTGACTAACGCGCTACATATATAGTCTAGGTCGATATATTACACAACAACAACATATCCAGTGAAATCTCACAAGTGAGGTTTAGGGAGGGTAAATTGTACGCAGATCTTACCACTACCTCGTAGAAGTAGAGAGACTGCTTTCTGGAAACCCTCATCTCAAAACTCATAAGCAGAAAGAATTAGATATGACAAAAGGGAAAGCAAGAAAAGAAACAGATGCGACTAACAATGAATAACACATGACAGACGATATATAGAATTTAAATTCAAGATATCTAATGCATTGGAAACAAGAAATAATGATAAATATAGATATCATTGCAAATTAAAGTGCATGAAAATAAAATAGCAGCAAAGGAGTTTGACAAATAATAATATTTGAAGATAATTGATTTAGGAGGAGGAAGAAGCTCCATTTTCGAGGCGCTTCAAATGTCTGTTGAGCATAAATTCAGCAGCAGTTAACCAAGCTTGAAACTTGACAACATCATCTCTACTGAATTCGTCTATGGACTCCCACCAATCTTCTTCTCCATCCTCATTCAGTTGTTCGAAGAAAGTAATTTTTTTATTGGCAATCTTTTCTCTTTTATCAAGATCATCAATTCTTTTACTGTACTGTCTTACTGTTTCTCGAACTTTTGCAGCCACAAGTTCATCACCTTGTGTTGATAATTCTGAACCTGTAAAACGATCAAACACAGCATTAACAGTTGGATGGGTAAAGGAATATGGTTTACCTCCTGGGGAAGAAAGAACGATTCCAAGATCAACATCAAATTCCCTAACTAAATCACTAGCTTTTCTATACAAAGTTGAACGTCGTTTAGAGAATGAAGCGTATCGAGCAGCTTCATTCTCTATTTTTGCCAATGGAATTTTTTGTTTTCCTGCTGTTTTCTTATGCTCCATCTCACAACATAGATTCAACAATCAACCAATATTTATATGCAAAAAAATCTCTAACCAAATATTTATATTCATATTTTGATTACATAAATAAATACATTTATCTATTGCCAATTAATTATTTTGAATATAATTTAATAACTAGGAAAGTTGTTTAATATAATTTATTATGCTTATAAGTAAAATAGGGAAGTTGTTTAATATAATTTGCTAATATAAGTTATGATGGGATAAGTTATGTTGAGTGTTTGTTTTTTTGGATAAACTTTAAGAATATTATGCTTGTTTACAATAATACCCTTCACTTTATTAGTTTTTAATGTATTTTATTTGCTAACTTTAGTTATTCAATATACGTTTTTAACATAAAGCTCTAATCTTATTTAGCTTAAATATTTTTAGGTGTATATTTCCATAATAATATCGTATGCATTTAAAATAATTTTTTTTAAAAAAATTAATTTACAAATAGCACTTGCATTTTTAAGTTTGTTAAAGTAAAAAAGAATTTATGAAAAATTAAAATATAAAAAAATATAATAATTAGTGTGTAATTTTTTAATAGAAAAATATGAAATTAGTATTATAAAAAAAAAAAAAGGAGTGAAGGTT
>JAOTQJ010000072.1:405658-459812 GCA_025642045.1 Solanum sejunctum | reverse complement strand
TGTAATTTTTTAATAGAAAAATATGAAATTAGTATTATAAAAAAAAAAAAAGGAGTGAAGGTTTTGAATATTATTATATATTGTATTAAAAATAATGTAAATATATAAAGTGAGGTATAAAAAGAGTGTACAAGGATATTATTATCATTAACTTTTTTATTCTGGTACTATTTATTAGTCTTGGATAAGTTATTCCGCTTTTGCCAACCAAACAGCCATTTAAGACCTACTAAATTTTTATCCCAGAATTATTTCTGTTTCTCCTTTACACTAAAGGACCCCTTATAGTTTTAAAGGTAATAGATTCTTTCACCTTTTAAATTAATATTTTTTTTAAGAAGAATAAACCTAAATAAGCCAAACACTCAAACTAATAATAATGATTGAATGTATAATTCATAAATTATTTGCGCAGAAAAAGTATGTAATTTACGTGAATCGACTAGCAAAGTAAATAATGAATCGACTAGCAAAGTAAAGATAGATTTATTTATTTTATCGATTTAAGTAAAGTTCCAAAGACGTAAGAATGCTAGTACAATAACATTTTATAAAACGCCATTTACTTGAACATTTTTTGTAGTCATAAACAAGATATTGTTATAGAAAATATATGATATAACAATGTAAACCAAAGTAGATATTGCCTTTAAGTGTTTGATACAAGAGAAACTATTTAAATCAATAAATATATTTTATTTTATCGAATCAATAATTTTAGATATAAAGATTGGTGACAACATATCAAGAACATCAGTGCAAATGATGTAATTAAACTTGATTTTTGATTAAATCTTGGTAAAAAAGAAGAGTTAATATCTTCAGAGTTTTAATATAGAAAGTTAATTACCTTTAATTTTTACTTAAAAAGTCACTCAACTATACAAGTTAACATTATAGCTTCTCGCCTCGAGACATGTCAATCAATCAACTAGAGTCATTATCATACAACTCACTGATATAAAAATATTTTATTTTATCAAATCGATGATTCCAAATAAAAAAGTTGAGCTGACAATATATCAAGAAAATCAATGCAAATGATGTAACCACACTTTAATATTGGTTAAATCTTGGTCAAAAAGAAGAGTTAATATCTTCAGAGTTTTAACACAGAAAGTCATTTAACTTTGATGTTTTACTTCAAAAATCACTCAATTATATAAGTCAACGTTATAACTTCTCGCCTTGAGACAAGTCAATCAATCAACTAGAGCCATTCATCATACAGTTGAACAACAATAACAACATACTCACTGAAATCCACAAGTGGGGTCTGAGGAGCGTAAAATGTACGCAGACCTTACTACTACCTCAGAGAGATAAAGGAGGTTGTTTCCGCCATTCATCATACGGTTTCACTGATGTAAATATGTGAGATCAACACAGCCAGTGGAGGGAAAGAAGCATATTCCTTACTCATTATGAATCATAAACGTTGTGAAAGTAAGCGAAATATACTGTTAAGTAATACAAGATGCTCCAAAGATTTATCAAGAAGCAACCTAGAATGAATGTACTCAACTAAGAATGGTTCCAATGTTTTCTTACTCACAGAAATGAGATTCAACTCCGACAATCTGAGGCATACGCGACTCCCTTCTCCCTTCGTTATCATGAAATGAACCATCGAAAACTTCCTTGCCATCCCCGCGTCTTCCAAGTTCTTTTTCTCCTTTCCGAGTTGAGGGGATAGAACATGTACAATGAACTGCTGAATACGATACACCTTGTTGTTAGTCTTGGAAGTTTCTGACGAGTTTCTGGACTAGCATAAAAATATCGGTATAAAAAAAATGACGGAAATTGCAGAAAAACATACATAGCCTAGAATTGAAGAGAAAACAAAGGACTTTCTGTAAAGTATGAAACTTTTGAAGAAAATGTAGAAGCATTTTTCAAGTCAATTGGACAAAGAGACAATATGCACATGGCAATTGGAGAAAACGTTAAAAACCAATAGGATTCTTTTTAATAACAACAATGATATACCCATTGTACTCCCAAGAGTGGGGTCTGGAGAGGTAGGATAGACGCAGACATTACCTCCACCTTTGCAGGGAAGAGGGGATGTTTCCGCTAGGCCCTCGGCTTAATAGGACTACTCTTTCTAATTCTGTTAATAATTGAACTAACAATCTAAGTTCACTTTTTCTTTCAACTTAACACCATACATCTCAATTTTCATAGCTCAAAAACTACATTCTTCAAACAGTTTTCATTTTCCTGTTCAACTAAGAATAACAAGAATTACAGCCACGAAATCCTTTGATTTCTATTTTTAAAGGTTTCGGAAAAGAAAATTAATTTCCTTTTCAAGAAAAGAACCGAAAGGAAGAATCCACCTCAGGAAAGCATTGCTGGTCATAGTAAAGAAATCGGACCCCTTCAATAATCTGCAGCAAATAATGCATAGATTTAACAACATAAGCAAGAGACAATTTTTCAAACGATTGAAAACAATAGAGTACTTGAGTCGAATTAGGCATACCGTCATGTTTCTTCATTAGATTCCTTGCAAACAGCACGCATATGAGTATAAACCCCACTCCAGCTACCCCTCCTACTATTATAGCCACTGTCTTCCCCACATTTTGCCCTGACCCTACAATAATTATAAAATGCAGCTCTGTTAACAATATAATTGCAGACAACTAACCGAAAGAATGGCTGGCAAATCTAAGGAGGACAAAGTTTTGATTTATCCAAGGAAAAAAATAAGGCCCCGATGCATCACAAGGAGCAATTGTGAGCTATGTTGCTTGGACTCTCCTAAAATGCTACCAAACTCGTGTTGGTTCCTACAAAATTGCACTACTTTTGGAGGATCCTTCACACACCCTTTGGCAATTTTGAAAAGTCTGAACAACAACAGATTGAGGAATAGCCACTCTAGAACGTTTATTTAGCTTGACTCACCCCCCGCATGATATCACAACAACAAAAAAGAGTTTTGACTAATTCGGAAGATCATTTAATGTAGTTGAAATAACTGAAGTTCATGTTACCCGATCAAGTAAAAGAGATTGTCTCTCCATAAAGAGAAGAAAGTTTTACTCTAGCTCTAGCTCATCCAATTCACAAGGACTGGTTGGAAATCGTATGTCGGGCTGGTGCTAAAGAGGGGTTTGATATAATCAACTTAATGACTTAGACCTTTTTTATCCTATACAACTATTTTATGTGGCAACCCAAAAGTCCAAGAATACTAAAGTCTATTAGCTTGACGATGTTTTACAATAGCAAAAACATAGGGAATTGTCAATTTAGTAGAATGGCAACTTCGGCAATACAATTAGGAAATATTGCAACTAAACCTATGTTGCTCAGACTTTCCAGAAATGCGGTCACGCCCATATCAGATCCTCCAAAAATGCAATACTTTTGAAGGATCAGACCTGCATCCAACAACATTTTTGAAGAGTCCGATCACATAGAGCTAACAAAAGGTTTTATATCAGTATATCTAATACCTGAAGACGAAGAAGGGGACCAATCTGAAGACGAGGATGATGGTTTAGGAAGCCCATTTGCATAATTACTATAACTAATAAAACATTTGTGCAGAAAGATTTGGCCAGAGACGGAGCTTCCACATTCCACCTGAGCTTTTTGGACAGCATTTTTCACACAATCAGCACAATCAGCCGAGCCAACATCCCCTTCACATTGCCCCAAGGTATAAACAGACTGATAGTTTGCTGTGTAGAAGCCATTGCTGCTAGCCATGCCATTTTCCAATGCAGAAAAAGCAGTATCCCTTATTTCCTCAAACCCACTACCTGAGAGTATTTTCAACACAGATTATAAATATATATGGAAAGATCACTAAAATTTCAAATTAAAAAGAATACTAAATCTAGAAAGTGTAATGGGTGGTAAATACTAAAGATCAAACCTATAAAACTTAAATTATAAATCCAATACAGCTACCAAGCAGTCGTGGATGTATGTAGGGTACAAGAAACATGTTCAACCTACACCAGAATTTTCGAGACAAAATACAAAACATTTGTAACAAAATCACTAGGATTTCAAGAAATACTAAATGTTACCCATATTTTGAAAAGCATAACAGCTTTATCGGTAAAAACTATAAACCTAACATTTGAACTCGTGAAATTTAAATCTTGAATTTGCCTAAGCCCTAAGCTACCTCAAGCATTCTTCCCACTACAAGTCTTAAACAACATCTCCATTCCAGAAATCTGAGGGAAACAAGCAACCTCATAGAGCATGTAACAGCCATAAAGTTGAATTCTTGCAGCAACAGGCTTGCTACCACAGAGCTTATCAATGAGTATTGCCAAACCACTCACAAATTATAGCAGTTAACGTTAAAACGGTCAGTTCAACACTGAAAAAGACCAGAAATCGTGGACCATCCACTAAAAGGGTAGCCCGGTGCACAAATCATCCCTCACTAATGGACTGTCCACTAACATCACCAAAGAGCTAAACTATAACTTTTTTAACTTCTGAACACAAAACAGCTACCTAGCAGTGGTGGATGTACCTAGCAGTAAAACTATATATGCAAGAAACACTAAAAATTCAAGAAGTTGAAATTAAACTAGTTATGTTTAAATCTTGAATCAGCCTAAGCTACATGGAGCATTTTTCCCACTACAAGTCTTGAACAGCATGTCCATTACAGTGATTTGAGGGAAATAATCAACCTCATAGTCATTGAGCATGTAGCAGCCATAAAGCTGAATTCTTGCAGCAACAGGCTTGCTACCATAGAGCTTATCTATGAATATTGGCAAACCACCCACACATTTATTAGAAAGGCCACTTCTACACAGAAAAACCAGAAATTTTGTACTCCGTACTACCAGTACTATAGAGCAAACCTATAAACTTCAAATTCTGAATCCGACTTGAACACATATGCAAGAAACACTAAAAATTCAAAATCAAATCAAAATTTTCAATTGAACTAGTAAAGATTAAATCTTGAATCTGTCTAAGCTACCTGGAGCATTTTTTCCACTACAAGTCTTGAACAGCATCTCCATTCCAGATATCTGAGGGAAACCAGCAACCTCATAGAGCATGTAACAGCCAAAAAGCTGGATTCTTGCAGCAACAGGATTGCTGCCACATAGCTTATCAATGAGTATTGGCAAACCACTCACACATTCATAGCATTGAACATTAGAAAGGTCACCTCTACACTGAAAAAGACCAGAAATTGTAGTCTGTCCACTACCAGTACTGGTCTTATAGAACTTAGACTTTGAGGACTGTGAAACAAGAGTGCCAAAAAGGGAAGAAAGGGCTTGTGAGTAAACCCCAGATGGATCTGATAAATCTTGCTTTGCACAGCCTTTGTAAATCAACTTGGTGAAATCAGAATCAGATTTAGCTTGTGAGGTTAGCTTGAAAATGGTAAGTACAACTAAGAAAAGAGAGAATATGCAAAATGGCTTTGTGGGCAAACCCATTTTGTGGATTCTTGATGGATTATTCCATTGTTTGGTGGATTTTTTGAAGTTTTTTCTGGATAAAGATTTCAAAAGCTGGCTTTTTTGTATAGTGAAATGAGGAAATGCTGCAGGGTGGGTTTATTCACTGTTCATTGTATTTCAACTCTCTCTTTTTGTGTGCAGTTAGAAGTTATCTCCACTAGTAGTGCACTCTTTTTCATTCCATATCTATTAAAACTCAATTAATTTAAATTTATTAATTATATTTTATATTTATTGAAGAAGATCTTAAGTCTAATTCACATTTTAAAAGTTAATTTGAAGAGAGGAGGATTGTTTAAATCTTATAAGGAGACGACCCATCCCATTAACCACCAACATAAGACTTTGTGTCTCAACAATATTTTATATTATTATTATTATTTAATTTATATTCATTATTTTTATAGTATTTATATACTATCATTTATTTTTTATTTTAATTATTTTTTTTATATCTATATTTTATGCTTATAAAATTTAACTTTTAAAATAATAATTTTTTAAAATAATTCTTTTATTCTTATGAGATAATAATAATAGTTATATATACTTTATCCTCTCCGTATTCTACTTATAAAATTTCATTTGTTTTTATTAAAAATGGCTCAAGATCTTATAAAGAATGAGCAGTGCCACATGATAGATGAAAAGAAAATTATGTTGGTTTAGTAGTGGTACTATTTATACTTTAGAAAATAGTTGTTCCTTTTTTTTTTTGAAAAGGTGGAAAATATTTTATGAGAAAATAGTTAGTCTTTTTCAAGAATAAAGTGATGGTCCCTATCTTTTATATATTCCTAATTCTGTTTGATATAGACATGATCACATGAATTTTTTCTTTTGAAAAAATAAAAGATCTTATGGTGTTAAAATTCGTTATAAATATTTTTGCCTTTGTAAAAATTATTATTGCTTATTGACATATTATTATACAAGAAATACGAATAAGCAAATAGTTCTTTTTGTTAATATGTCTGATTGTATTGTCTATTTATTTTTTATTATATAAAATTTATAAATTTACTAAAATATACTATATTAGCCAATATAAGTTTTACCAAAAGTTATAGAAAATATATACTATTTATATAATATTGATTATTTATAAATGAGTTATACATTAAATATATCATAATACACTTAAAAATTGAATATAACTTGACCATACATAAACTATATATATTGATTATACATATTTATACAACAACAATAACAACATTAGCTCAATGTCTCAACGGCTCCCGTCCATTGCAGGGTAAGGAGGGAGCGAATGTACGCAGCCTGACCCCTATATTTAAAAACATAGTGTGACTGTTTCTGGATGACCCATAATGAGCGTCAAAGGTTGCATTGACTAACTGCTACTTTACAATTGAAAGAAGTACAGACAATTTAAAGAGTTATTTTGTTTTATTTTATTATACCTCAAAGCCAAAAATAATAAATCTCTGACTCCATCCAAAATTGATGAATGAATTATACATATTTATATAATTAATAATTACTTTTTTATAGTAATTATTTTAGCTAAATATCCATCTACTCTAATTATTTTTTACTAAGAATATCTTAGTATTTGAAGAGAATGAGAACAAAATATTTTATACTACTAATAAAAACAAAACAAAAAAAACTACATCACATGTATAGTGAAAGGAATATTCCCTAGGTAAGATAGAGGTGAGGTGAAGAGAATTAATTTCATAAGTTTGACCAAGCTTATTAAATTCTAATATTTGAAATTTAAATTTTTTGGGGTATATTTGCTTCTTATGGCCATTAATGGTGTTCAACCAATTTATGGGTATATTTGCCTCTAATGTCCATTAATGGAGTTGAACCAAACACCATGTGAAAGTACTTTTAAGATTTTATGTATTATTGTGATTTTTAGATAATAAGACTAATGAGAAAATATTTTGAAAAATAAAATAAAATAAAATTTAAATATAAAACTGTACGATTTATAATTCATTTTATCGATTATTTAGTCACACTTTTGAGTGCAACATCATGTGAAGCATTGTACAAACAAGAACATCAAAAGTTATTAATATGAATTGTAGTGAGATAATTAAAATTTCTTCATCCTTTATTAATGGTTTCGAATTCGAACCCCTAGAAGTAAAACAAATATCTGTTAGAAGTATGAATTTTTTTAGTTAGGAATGTCACTTCATGAATTGTAGTGAGATAGTTAAAAAAAAATTATTCTTAATTAAAGATTTCGAATTCAAACCCATAACAGTAGAATAAATATCTATTTTACAACTCCATAATCAAGTGCTCCTAGCGTTCCAAAACTTTATTCTCATCAACCAAATCTTAGTAAGTAGTCATAAGTATACTTAACCACGTAAATGAATGTCTAAGTAGTGTGAACATCTGACTTTCTTATATTACACTATGTTAAAAGTGAAAACATTATAAATCAAAAATTGAATTACAAATTTATCCTTAAAAGTTGAGATGATAGTTTTTCACTTCGACAAACACTATTACTATATAATTTTTAGATTTAAAAATAAACAAACATCCTTTTACAAAGGAACAATCTCTTTTTTATCCTTCTTTTTTTTCAATAGTGAGTTATATTCATTGCATTTAGTGAATCGATTATGAACAAAGTCGAAAGTTTTCAAAGATATACAATCCAACAAAAAAATTACGTTACGTATCTCAGTATATAATATTATTCAATATTATATCTATGAAAACTCATATTATTTTGTTAGATTACATACAAATTCTTTTGATATAATGTTTTTTTGTTTCATTCCAAACACTTTATATATAACATGTGTATAACCGTATATAAAAAATATATATCAATATCTATCTATTTATCTATTTTACTTTAAAAGCATGAGCTCTTTAACTTAAATATTAAATTATAATAATATCCTCACGAAAAATATCGCTCTTAAGTCTTAAATTATTATAATACTACAGTATATTATTTCTTAAATGATTGTAATTTTTTCGAATATTATAAATTATTCAAATTATTGTAACTTTTTCGATGGGCTGTGACTTCACCAAAAGATTATGACTTTTTTGATGAATAAAATACATACAGCCAGTCGAGGAGTATGCCTTTGACATCATTGGATAATCAAAGAATTTTAAGATTATTCGAGAAAGTTAACTTTTTTTAAAATAATAATTGACGAATAATTGTGACAAGAAAAGATTTATTATAATTAATTAGTTAACTAGAAATGTGTACAATCACACACAAAAAAAGGAGGAAAATAAAGAGATAATATGATATAGAAAGATACTACATCATAGTTCTTCAAGAATCAAAATTAAAATTTTGACACAACAATTATAACTTTATTAAAATTAAATTAAAATATTTATCGATTCACAACGCACCAATTAATATTATATGCTCTTTCAAAAATATCTAATCATCAAAAAGTATGCTCTTTGAATCACCACCATTGATCACATCAAATCAAATCACAACCGTTCATTCCTTGTCCCCAATTCTTAATTGTCACTACTATTCTCTTCCTTAGTCGGCGCCTCTTTTCCAGATTTTCTCTGACACAAACCCTCACTCTCTCTTCTCCCTCAACGCACTCAAAAATCCAGATTTTTTTGATATCTATATATATACATCTCATATATAGAGAGAGATAAAGAGAGGAAAAAGTACAGAAAAATTATGGATTCAGATCAAGGAAAGCTTTTTATTGGTGGAATATCATGGGAAACATCAGAGGAGAAGATGAAGGAGTATTTTCAAGGTTATGGTGATGTTTTACAGACTGTAGTAATGAGGGATAAGATTACTGGGAATCCTAGAGGATTTGGGTTTGTTGTATTTGCAGATCCTACTATTCTTGATAGAGTTCTTCAGGATACCCATGTAATTGATGGACGTACGGTGAGTTTTTTCATGCTTTAATTTTGTTCATTCCGTTTTCTTAGCTTATGGGGTTTCGTTAATTTTGTTTATTTCTCTATTTTAGCTTCTGGGGTTTCATCATTTTGGGTTGTTTATCTGTTTTAACTTCTGGGGTTGCATTATTTTGTGTGGTTTCTCTGTTTTAGCTTCTGGGTGTTCATTGTTGTGGAGGTTTTAGGTTAAGTGTGCTGATTTTTGTGATTGTTATTTGGGCATTTTCCTGATGTGACATTTCTAGTTAGGATGTGTTTATGCTTCTATTATCATGATGTGAAGTTCCCTCTTTTATTTGTGGCTTCTGGGTGTGGTTTATTTTCTATTTTTTTTCCCTTGCTTGTGGAGTTTTGGGTAAGTGTGCTTATTTGTGATTGTTTTCTGGGTGTTTTCTAATGTGGCATTTCCAATTTGGAATGTGCTTTTGTGTCTATTTTTCATGACATTTGAGCTGTTTTTGTGAGGTCTTTATTTGGTTGCTGATTATCCATTTTAAGCATGTCTTTATCCTTGTTGAGTTCTGATTCTGATATGTTCTGAGTTTGATTATGCTCTTTGGTACTAAAGTTAAGTCTTTTTTGGGTCTCAGATCACTTCATTTCTTGAGCCGGTGTGTGCTTATGGAATTTTTCTTATGGTTTTGTAGCCGGTGTGTGCTTATGGAATTTTTCTTATGGTTTTGTTATCTTCTTCTGGTTTTGCCTTCGTATTTATCAAGTTCTCCATATATTTGAAGTGAAGTCGCATCTTTTAGATTGTGGTTTCCTATAAGTAATAATAGTTTCTCCCAAATCAATTTTGTTAGTAGACAAATTCTCCTGATATTTAAAATGAAGTCTGCATCTTTTTATTTTGTGTTTTTTTCTAGTAAAAAGTAGTTCCTCTCGAATCAATTTTGAGTAGACAATGCGTTGCATATGTTCTCTTTTGCTGTGAAGATGGTGAATGAGGTTGGCGGTAGTTCTTCATGTGTTCGAGTGCCATGTGTGCCAAATGGTTCCCAACCTCATAATGTGCTGTGAAATGGTGTTTTGTATATGTGAGATGATTTTTGCTGTGGTGTGTGTTGCTGTTGTGGCTTTGGAAGCTAGAATTATGTGACCTAATTCCTTCCGTTGATTGAATCATGCACTTTGATGCAACGGGTGGCTTATTAGAATTATGTTCTTCGTATTTTTTAGCTACATTTTGTGATATTATTATTCTTGTTAAAAATGTTGTTTATACAATGTGGTGAATAGAGTAGTAACCAGTAAAGTTGTAAGATCCACTTGAAGTTATACAATGAGCGATCTTGCAGATAGAGATGCATTTTTCTTCGTTATGGTAATAGAGTGCGGGTTGGTTTATTTAGTCAGTATGACCTCTTTAGTTTGAAAATAGATAGCGGTTTTCCTACAATAAATTTTGCAGTGATACTGTTTAGAGCAATGTTATGGTCGCTGCTATTAAGTTTGTGTTAATCTTTAC
Source organism: Solanum sejunctum (assembly GCA_025642045.1). Taxonomy (NCBI): domain Eukaryota; kingdom Viridiplantae; phylum Streptophyta; class Magnoliopsida; order Solanales; family Solanaceae; genus Solanum; species Solanum sejunctum. The sequence goes on along the minus strand of JAOTQJ010000072.1, from coordinate 448,955 downwards.
CATTTAGAAAAATATATATTAAGTTGACGTTCCCTCTTTCTGGATTAGGGGACCATATAAATTTGAAAGATTGTCGAATTAAATCATTTGCTATACAATGGGTGGATTTGCTTGGGATCGATGCGTAGTAGCTATTATAGTTATTGTAGTGCAATTTCTTGCTTCTGTTGCATAGTGGTCAGTTTTGTATAAGCGCATAATTTTCCTAGGTGGTGTGCCTCAGTTGTGCCTTCTGAAGATGGAATTGTGCAGCAAAGTGTGTTCATTACCAAGCCATGCACTTGATGCAATGTCTGGAATGTGTGATGATTGTTTCCTTTTCAATGTTTTGGACACTTGTTGGTGTGATGGTGATGAAATGATATCTGACTTGTTGAGAAAAAGGAGTCCTTAAATGTGGTGCATAGAGTAGTAAATGTTATTGTTATGTAGTGTGTGGACTTGTAGATACCGATAACGAACACACTTTCGGTTGATAGGGTGCAGGCAGGTTTATTTTAGTCATAATGTCCTCTTTGGTATTATTAATGAGAATAGATAATGGTTTGTTCACAATGAGTTCTGCAGAGTGTTGTGAAAGGCAAACGTTGAGAGCTTTGCCTCGCTTGATATGCGCTTTAGTATCGTCATCAAGGCTCTAAGTAATAACCCCCAAATATTGTCTTTTAGTATAGGTTCCCCCTGAGTAATAACCTAGTTGATGGAAAATTTCACTTAAATTTTGTTCAGCTTTATATAACAAAATCCTACGTTGCTCGGACTCTCCAGAAATATCCTCCAAAAATAGTGTATTTTTGAAGGATCCGACACGGGTGCGGCAACATTTTTGGAGAGTCCAAGCATTTTAGACAAAATCTGTTCTTTGTGACTATCTTTCTTGTGTCTGAATTTTGTTGTTTTACTTAGCTCAATGACATTTTATTCTGTATAGGTTGAGGCTAAGAGGGCCTTGTCCAGAGAGGAACAACAGGGTCCTAGATCTGGAAATATGGGTAGCGCTAGGAGTTTTGGAGGCGGTGGAAATAACAGAACCAAGAAAATATTTGTCGGGGGATTGCCTCCCACTCTGACTGAGGATGACTTCAGAACTTACTTTGAAACTTATGGTAATGTCACTGATGTAGCAATTATGTATGATCAACAGACCAACCGACCTCGTGGGTTTGGCTTCATTTCATTTGATTCTGAAGATGCAGTAGATAGGGTTTTACACAAGACATATCATGATCTCGGTGGGAAACAAGTGGAAGTAAAACGTGCTCTTCCTAAAGATAGTAATTCTGGTTTTGGTGGTCGTTCCACGGGCAATGGTGGTAGTGGTATGGGTGGTGGAAGTTATCAGGGGTATGGTGCATCTGGTGACAATCCCAGTTCTTATGACAGAATGGATACCAACAGATACATGCAATCACAAAACACTGAAGGTGGTTATCCACCTTATGGTTCCTCCGGATACGGTACTGCAGGTTATGGTTATGGATCATCCAACAACGGCATGGGTTATGGTGCTTATGGAAGTTATGGTGGAGCCAATCCTGGCTATGGTGGAGCCAATCCTGGTTATGGTGGTGTCAATCCTGGATATGGTGGTGCTGCCTTTGGAAATCCAAATGTGCCCGGTACTGGTTATGGTAGTGGTCAAGCTGGTGGACAAAGAAGCTCATGGGGTTCTCAGGTTCCTTCTGGATATGGGGATATGGGTTATGGTAATGCATCCTGGGGTGCTTCAAATGCTGGTGTTGGTGGTGGGCCTGCTAACGGAGGATCTGCTTGTGGCCAGTCTCAAACTGGAGCCACGGGATATGGAAATCAAGGATATGGCTATGGTGGCTACGGTGGAAACGATGGTGGTTATGGAAATCCATCTGCTGGAGGTGGTGCATCAAGAGACATGCAATCAGGTGGTGGAGGTTACATGGGTGGTGGCTACGGCGATGCTAGTGGAAATTCCACATTGAGATCTGATGCCTCACAAGGTTCTGGTAATTACGGTGCTCAGCAAAATGCACCTCATGGTGGCTACGGTGGTGGCTATGGTGGTGCTCCAAGTCGGCAGGCTCAACAGCACTGATCGTAGTACTTGATTTCATCTGAGAACTCACCTATCACTGGAGCAGACGCTTTAACGCCACTGGTTTCATTCCCCAGACAGTTTACTTGCAAGCATTATGTGCTAAATGAAATTTTGGTTGGATTGCTTGAATTTTATTAGTTTACAGTTCTTATTTCTAGTCTACACAATAAGTAGTTTGCCTTTCATAATATTTTCTGGTAACTGTAGTTTTAACTTGGCTTGCTCATGATCAAGGGTAAAAGGTCAAAAATACCCTTTTGTTTAATAGTTAGTTTTACCCTCCATTATATATGAAATTTGACCCCAACAGCAACAACATGCCCAGTGAGAGGGATAAAATACGTCGATTTTACCATGAAAGAAATGAGATAGAGAGGACTTGAAACTCAAATACAAAAGCTAAACTGACCAACTTAACCCAAACAAATATTGCTCATTTCCCATACCCATTACAACTTGATGAACAACAGCTTGGGCTTTCAAGGCTATTACTTCATCTCCGACCAACCATGGCTTCCAAGAGTTTAAGATGTTCATTGACTAGTTTGATTTGTAAGATTATATGCTTAACATTGGACTGTCACCTGGTCGGTGGGATGCTTATTTGCTCTGTAATGAACGAAATACATATGAGCACAAATAGCTAGAGCCACATGCTTTTAGAAAATCATTTGTGTCCAAAACTAATGGATCAAAATCATCCAGCTGACTACTAATACTAAGATGAAAAACAAAACAAATTCACCCATCAAGTTGTCCGAAAACACTCAAACTGCTTTTTCTTTGTAATTCCATGACAAAATAAGTCGTTCAAAGCCTTGCCACGCATATATAGTTCCTTCACGTGTAGTTTTAGTTCTTTCTTGATCAATTTCTTCAAATGACCAATGGTTGTAGTTCTAGGAGGCGAACTTGTCTGGTGGAATCTCCTCATGTCAAATGGTTCTTCGTAGATATTTCCAGGAGGAGGACCACGTACATCAAACATGATAACTGACTCCTTTCTAATGTTGTAGCGAGATATATCACGCGAATCAGCTAGACAGTATCCCTGATATATAAGTTTTTGCAGATGAACTGGTACTCTTGTCTTCTTTAGAAGCATGAGCTTCACATTCTTGACCAACTCCCGCCTATGCACGTCTAGTGCTATTCTTCCATCGCTCGTATGGACAAAGATCTGTATTGTCTTATGCTTCACCAGTAACACAGAGTCTTCGTTGACACCACACTGATACAACCTCTTCGAATCTTCCAATCTCTCTTTCCCCAGAAACAGATCAACAGTATATGTTAAGTAGCCAACTCTGCTCTCTAAAAGTGTTTTAATGTCGCCAACAGTTAAGGCAGGATTCACTTCCATCTTTACAATATCCTCCCTTAGCGTTACCACGAAAATAAGCAACTTGTCTCTAGGCTTGGAAACCATATGAAGCATTGATCCACCATTGATCTTGTAAAAAGCTAAAGTTTTGTCATCTTCAAGAAACCTTCCATCATGAATAAGAGAAAATTCGTTTAGTTTGACGCCATCTCTGGCCTCAATCTTATCTTTGACATCCTGAATAGTATCGGAAATCCTTAAGTAGACCGTGATAGCACCTATAGCGTAAGCCCTAGTCACCACAAATGGCATCAAGACTGAATTGGCGATAGAAGCATGAAGGAGGGAGTGTTCGATAATGCCATAATCGACTAGCTTTTGTTCATCTGTTAGCTCAACACCATTTGAAACTAGCTTCTGAAAATGTTCTGGTACGCCCTCCTTATCATGTAATAAAGATTTGACGTCTCCGATACTATCTGATTCCTTAACTCTTAAAGCAACTGTTTTATTGATCTTCAAGTATATAGTCATCTGCAAGAAGAGAAACAAAAGCAAAATATGAAAGCACTCTAAAGCACCTATGAAAAGGTCGGAGAACAGAAAAGAGGGAGTTGCTCGGATGGTAAGCATTATCAGTTTGTGCTTAAGCCCTTTCTTCTCTTATGTAATGGAAGAGTCCACGACCTGCCTTTTTAGTAGGTGATTCACTAACGAAGCAAAGAAAAGATTAGATCAATCAAAGTGGATTCTATAAGCCCTCTACCCCACACGTGTAACCACCTAGCATTGTCATGGTTCCACCGACTAGACCGAAAGGGTGATTCAGTCAATACATACGTGTTCTCAAAGTGGAGTATGTGAGTCCCCTACGTTGCATAAAGATAAAAAAGATCTCGTAAATTCCTACTAAGATTTCTCAAACTATGGGAAATGAACAAAAATGCCCCTAAACTATGTGAAATGAACCAAAGTATTGGTGGCAAGGGCATTTTTAAGACCAAACTAGAAACCATAAACGTAAAGGCAAAATATGAAAGCACTCTAAAGCACCTGTGGAAAGGTCAGAGAACAGAAAAGAGGGAGTTGCTCGGATGATAAGCACCGCCCACTTCCAACCCGAAGGTTGTCAGTTTTGAGTCCCCAAAGGAGCAAAAAGGGTGGAAGCTCCTAGGGAGGGGTAAAAAAAGGGTCAGAGAATGCGAATGTTTAAGGTAAAAATCGTGTTGTCAACGATTGCACAACATTTGTTGTGCTTTAGCCCTTATTTCTCCTATGTAATGAAAGAGTCCATGACCTGCCTTTTTAGTAGGTGATTCACTAATGAAGCGAAGAAAAGACTAGATCAATCAAAGAGGATACTATAATCCTTCTACCACACATATGTAACCAAGTAGCATTGTTCATTGGTTCCACCGATTAGACCCAAAGAGTGATTCAGTCAATACATAGGTGCGCTTAAAGTGAGGTATGTGAGTCCCCCACATGCATAAAGAAGATCGAAAAGATCCTCTAAATTCCTACTAACATTTCTCAAACTATGTGAAATGAACAAAATGCCCTTAAGCCATGTGAAATGTATAGGTGGAACGGATATTTTTAGACCAAACTATAAACAAAAGGTATTTTTGTTTATTTCACATAGTTTAAGAATATTTGACCCTTTTCCTAAAAAAAGCCTACTGAAAGGAAAGAACATTCATTTGGATCACGTGAAGCGTCATTGTTTTTCCATGTTAAAGGTATTGTGATCCGTTCAATGAGATCGATTGAACCCATTGACGGTATATTACATCATATTTATATCTTAGATCCCCCTCTTTTTTTATGTTATTTTAGATTTATATTTTAGATCGACCTCCTTCTGATTATAGATACATCCTCTCTAAATCTTGGATCCGCCTCTGAACCCCACCACCCCCAACCCCCACCACACCCCACATTCATGCCTCACATTACCAAAAAACACAAAAGCCAGCTCTGGAAAAAATTAAATAGCAATAACAATAATAATAATAAATCAAACTTCTAACCTCCTTTTCTTTTTGAGTTTCATTATTTTCCATGTTTTTCATGCTTTGTTCCATTGAACCTTTCCTATTCCTTGAATGCTCCATTTGAGTGTTTTTTATAGGGTGTACTCCAACTTTTGGGGGTGGAACAAGTCTAACAAAATCATCCAATAGAAATATAAGTAGTAGTACAACCAATTTACGTTAAAATTAGCTCATGAAAATATAATTGATCCAACTCATTTAGATTTAAACATGACACGTCATTGACACTTACGCCCCTCATAACCAAACTAAATAAATGTAAGAGGGATGAATGTATATATTTTGTGCATCACAATATTCCCGAGTTATGTCACATGACTTCAGTTTCTAAATAACTTATGGCCCACTGATAGAATCGTCAATATGGGCTGACCTGACTCAACTTGTCATTTGATAGAGCACTAAGATTTTGGAAGCCCATTTAAGAGTCGAGCTTTTTAATGCGGTCTAAAGTAAGCCCACGAGCCCGTGGGGCTAAATTAAAAATAAAAATAAAGTAGATTACTAAAAATAAGTAAATAAACAAGATTCAATAACTTGTCTCTACTCTTGAATTTGTATTAAAAACTTTGAACATGTATAATAATCTATCTAAAACTCAGTAAGCGAAAAAGATTATGAATCAGGATTCATAAACTAAAAATACTTGCTCCGTTTCTACAAACATTCATGATCAACACTCATTCAGAACATGTACACAACACAATAGTATATGTTATAAATCTGCAGCGAGTACATCTGCAGATGCACTCGAACAAAACAATATATTTGAGCATATGATTGATTACAACATACATTTCAACCTTCAGGTTTACCCGAGAATAAAACAAGTCGTATATGTTAGCATAAGATTGATCACTACGTGCTCACAAACTTATACATACAACCATTTCAACTAATAGTCACAGAGATTTATCTTTTTTTCAGTGACCCTCTATGCAATGTGAATTTAAAGTTAACGGGAGCTTATTTTCCAATGGGGAAAATGGCTCGTGATTAGGTTGCTTGGTTCCCTTCACTGGACGCAAGCAAGCTAAGTAGCCATGCAACTGGCTGTTGAAGTTGAACCACGGCAGCTTACTCACTGGTGTGACTGACTCCTCTTCTTTAGGCACTAGAGCACCAGACATGTCCTGTTCATTTAGAAAAAAAATTGGCATTAGGAATCCGTTCCTCATATTGTAAATGATATCGAAGAATTTTAATCATGATAGTGGTGTAAGTATGAATATGTAAAACCAATATTTTGAAGCTGCTTAAGTATAAAATATCCTACTTACCAGGAAATTTAGTTCTTGACTGTCAGCACCAAGGTGTATCTCGATCAGCTTGCGCAAATCAGCTAAAGTTGAACCTTTAACAACCTTTAGTGTAGTGATAATCTTGGAATTTTCCTTTGATGTAGCTTCCCATTTCACGTGCACTTCCTGATCGACGTCTATGCTTCCAAATGTTGTGTTGAAGTTTTCCTTTGAATCATTTACTATCTCACTAGAGAAATTATGTAATTTTCTTACAGGTGAATCCTCTCTAATTTCTTTAACCGGAGGTGATTTCGATTCAGTATCTTTAACTCTCTTTTCTGCAGGCTCTGAGGGGGTGGTTGTTATACACTGATGAGAGAGTTCTCTAGAATTTCCACACAGTTTGAATATATTCTGAATTAGCTCTTTTCTAGAAGGGATCGTATCACTAGAAAGATCATCGGAACGATCTTCTACTGTACTAGTATGGAATAAATCATGATTGAGCATGCCAGAGGATATTGTCTTTTCCTCGATAACCTCTTTTTGCACCTCCTCCACAGGGGGATTTTCTTTATCCCCTTCACTGTCGTTACCACCTTCTTCTTCCTCCTCAAAGACGGTGCTCAAGAACGATTTGTTGGTGAAATGTTGCAATAAGATAGAAGGATCTTCACTTTCTCTTGGATTGCTTATGCTAGGATAGCCCAAAATTGCCTGAATTGTGTTGCTTTCTGCTTTATAGGCGGCCACGTCCTTCTTTCCATAGTCCATATCAATAGATCTGTCCAAATCCATAGATTTCACCATTCCGGCGTCTTCAGAGTAAATCTCCAGTAGCCTTTTTCCAAAGCTGTTCTCCTCCACTTCTGTTGATCTGCTGCCAACTCTCGAACGCCAAAGCTCGGCCTCAATCTCCTCCAAGCGCCTTCTAAGCATTTCAAACTCTTGCTGCTGTTGCAACATTCTTTCTTCCATCTTCCTCCTTTCCGACTCTACATATTCATTTGCCATTTTCTGGCATTGTTGTATCTTATTTTCAAATTCATGTTTCAACATCTGTGTTTGCTCGTTTACTTTAACAGTGATATCCTCCCCGGTTGCCTCCACCCCGCATTGTACTACTGATTCAAGTTTAGACCTTAATGTAGCAATTTCTTCTTCTTTCTTCATAAGCTTTCTCTTAGCTTCATTACACTCTTTCTCTTTGACCTTATTCTCCATCTGAAGCTTGTAGATAAACTGATCCATAGCTGCAATTCTCGACCCCAAAATAACAGCTGACGAAGAATCTTCTGTGCCTTTCTCCTTCAATGGCGAATGAGGGCCACGGACAATGCATTTTGCTTTAGCACCATACTCTAAAGTAGAGATAGTTTTGTGGAGCTCTTTAGGATCCGGGCTGGCACACAGTATCATGAGAATTTTGGACTTGTCATCCTCAAAAGAATCCTACAAGAAATAGTTAAATCAACTTCTTACAACGACTAGTATAACTAACAGACTGCCCGTGACTATGTTGCTCGGGTCCTAAAAAATGAGGCCTGGTGCATGTAGGATCCTCCAAATGTTGTTCATTTGTGGACGATCTGATACGAGTGTGGCAACATTTTTGGAGGATCCGAGCAACATAGATCTATGATATGCATGATATGTACCTGTAAGAGCATAGTTAACTTGCTGTCTCGGAAAGGCACGTGGGAATCACCGTTAGCAATAGACTCAACCACCCTTTTCAGTGCACTGTTTCCCTGATTGATCTTTGCAGTCTGTATAATTTGATTGTCAGATATTAGGAGTAGATAAATGCATCAAGAGTTGTTCATATATTTTGAGTTACTTTTAGTAGGAAATCCGATAACGGACTTCAAAGAAACAAGGTAAGTAAAACATGAAACTTTACCTGCATTTTTGCTTCCATACCAGTTTGACCAGCTTGTTCTATATTCTCGGAACCTGCCATGTCGACAAGCATTAGCCTCCCTCCTACTGTTGGAACATCAATAATCATCTGCAACAACATTTAGCTTCCTTCATAAAAGATAAAGACAGACAATCCTTGCTGAGAGAACAGAAAATAAATGAACTTCTTTCCATTTAAACATCGTTAAACATGTATTCAGAATTGATACCATGCAGTGGCTCCGAGAGCTCCGCTCATTGCACAAAGTGCTTTTCACTGTTCTTCTCTTCTCCACTTTCTGAATCTCCTTTGAGATCTTTGTAGCCTCAGTACCAGAAATAAAAGTTGCATCTTTTGCCTTTCTACCAATAACTTCAAGTCTTGCCTGCAAATACAATAACAAGAGCTCACTATTAACAAGAGCATTTTCTTAAACATACTCTATAACAATAATGACTCTAGTCCTCAATCCCAAACAAGTTGGGTTCGATAATATGAATCCTCACTGAACATGTTTTCTGTTTAAGCTCGACTCATGTCTAAACGTGCTCAATATGGATAAATACCAAGAAATCCATTCCATCAATTGAGAGAAACTAGAGCATTTTCCTAAATGTGCTCAACACAATAACAACACAAAACAACGCATCAATCCCAAACAAGTTGGGTTGAGCTATGTGACTCCTCAGTGACCATGTTTCCCAATTTAAGTTCAACTCATGTCTAAACATGCTCAATATACACGTTTAAGCTCAACTCTTGTTTAAGCGTGCTCAATATCCCCATATAAGCTCAATTAATGTTTAAACGTGCTCAATATGAGAGAAACTAGATCCTTTTCTTAAATGTGCTCAACACTACTACTACTACAATAACTACTACTGCTGCTGCTGCTGCTACTATTACTACACCTCAATCCCAGTGACCATGTTTCCCAATTTAAGTTCAACTCATGTCTAAACGTGCTCAATATACACGTTTAAGCTCAACTCTTGTTTAAGCATGCTCAATATCCCCATATAAGATCAATTAATGTTTAAACGTGCTCAATATGAGAGAAACTAGATCCTTTTCTTAAATGTGCTCAACACTACTACTACTACAATAACTACTACTGCTGCTGCTGCTACTACTACTACACCTCAATCCAAAATAAGTTTGGGCTACTACTGCTACACCTCAACCCAAATAAGTTTGGTATACGAATCCTCACTAACCATGGTTTCCCATTTAAGCTCAACTCATGTCTAAACGTGCTCAATATATGCGTTTAAGCTCAACTCATGTTTAAACGTGCTCAATATCCCCGTTTAAGCTCAACTCATGTTTGAACATGCTCAATATGAGAGATACTAGAGCCTTTTCTTAAACGTGCTCAATACTACTACTACTACGACAACTACTGCTGCTACAATTACACCTCAATCCCAAGTAAGCTTGGTCGCCTATATGAATCCTCACTATCTATGTTTCCCCCTTTAAGCTCAATGCATGTCTAAACATGCTCAACTTTAGAAGAATATAACGTGAGCTACCGGGCAATAATACTTTTTTCTTCTGAAGATAATATGCTGATTGATAGCAGAATACTATGTGGCAGAATTAGAAAATGTCTTCCTAGACAAAACAAAAGTATGAACACTAAAATGAACTACATCAATCTGAAAAAAGGTATAAAAGAAGACATTTTTTTTACCTTAGAAGCACTCCCTTTAGACCATCCAAGCCCAAATCCTCCACCATTATTTGTTGCTAACAGATCATATAATTCCTCATTATATATCTCCAAAACAGTAACTTGCACAAATGTTTCAACACTAATTTTCTCATCATTTTCTTCAGTTCCATCACCTAATATATCCATTAAGGACCTATACACAATCCCAGGCTGCTTAGAACTCCCAAACATGTTATAACTTTTCCCGGCCCCGGTCGGTCCATACATCATAACAGTACATTTATCTCCCAATTTCACTCCATTAATCCTCGACTTCACGAATTTCTTGTAAAACTCATCAATATCTTCCTCCTCAGACAATGACACACCATCAAAGCTGAAATCTCTATATCCTGAATCAGTTTTCACTCTTAACGTCTCGCGATCAGGATTCACCTGTAACGACGATAAGGGCTTCTCTTTCCTATCCGGGAAATCGCGAATCCTGCCTATAACTTCAATGGGATGCTCTGCTGCTGCTGCTGAAACAGGGGCTACAGAATTCGGGTTCGGTGACGGTTTTGCTGTGGTGAAATTCAATCTGTGTTTTGCTTGGGGTGTTCTTGAATTGGGTATCTGGTTAAGGTTCAATTTTGAAAATGCAGTTGGGGTTCTCTGTTTTTTCGGTGTCGGCGCCATTGGAGACCAGAGCTGCTTAAATTCAAGATTCAATTTTTTTGCTCTTCTAAGGTTGGGGAACAGTTGATTTTGCAGAAAACTCAAGATTGAGCTAGGGGAAAGTGAAAGGACAAAAAAAGTTCGTATTTTTTGGATGTTTTTGAAGTTCAATAAAAGTTTCAAGTGTTTAACGTTAGATTTGGTAACGGCTAGTTTTATTATGTTGTGAGAGAGCTCATTGTGGATGTAATAATAGCTGCAAAGCTCCCATCTATATAAAGTGGGCCATATAGGATGCAAATCGGCCACGTGAGATGCCACGTGAATATATCTATTTGTTTAATTTCATGTAATTTGGTTGGCAACATATTATTTTAGAATAATTAATTTGGGGATAACTAAGCTTATGATAAGTCATCTCATTATATATATGGGATAACTTATTCCATCACTAAGATAAAAATAGTGGGATAAATAGTCCAAAAATTATTTTATACCTCCAATTAAATATAAGATAAAATAATCCTACATTTTATTCCAAGATTATTATAACTTATACCCCACCCCAAACAACTATTTACATGTGCATACTCAAAGTTGGAAGGCATAGATGCAAACATAAACCAAATTAAAAAGTATATTTATTTATTATGTCTTAAAAAATATAATAATAATCGAGAACATGATAGAAGTAATTTTTTTTTAAAAATTTGTTTCTATCTAATCTATTACTATGTGTTTACTGACTATTTATCAAATTACGTCTTGAAATCAATTTGTTAAATGTCATGTGGTCAAAATTTTATGGGCAAATTAAGTTGTCAAATTAAGAAAGAATAATTTTCTTTGCTATTATATCCTCAATTTATTAATGTTGAATTAATGCATTTGAAAATATAGTGAATTAATATGTTTGGGATCCTATAAAGTAACAGGGATAAAATATTAAACTTACTCTACTAATTATTATTTTTTTAATAAATATGTCACGTCAAAATTTGACACGTAATAATACTTGAGTAATTAAAAAAAGGCCAAAAGCATTATATAATTTAATGATGCCTAGTTCCATGAAGATAAAAGAGGATAAATAAAATTAGTACAATTTTCTCAAATACTCCTTGTACAAACCTTTTTATAGATTAAATAAATTAAAAAAAAATCTTCCATAGCATATATACTTTAGAAAATTTTTGTTCAAGTTACAAACCTTTTTATGGACTAGAAGGCTTTACTTTACATCCTTCAAATAAAAATATATTTTAATAGCATATATACTTGGAAAATTTTAGTTCTTAATTTTTCTGTACAAAGTGAAACCTCTTTTTTCGTTTTTTAAACTATGTTGTTTTGACTCTTCCAATATACCGTTGGTTGTGTGATTTTTGAAGGATCTAACGCACATAGCTTAACACCTCCTCTTTGCTAAGTGGAATGTTTTCTTCAAGAAATGATTAGCAATTTTATCATTCCTATGACAAAGTACCCTCAAGATTGTGTTAGCATCTGATCTATTCCATTTTCCTGTTGTTGGTGGCATAGGCAATTTTTCTCCATTTCCCACAACTCCAATTCCACTAGCTTCACAAGTCACATTGTTAAAATCTTCAAGCAATTGTTGTGTTGATTTTCCCATTAAACACACTATCTCTTCAACTATTGTAGCTTCTTTGTCCACTACATCTTCTAGTATCAAACCTTCACCACAAGTACAAAATATCCTCTTCAAACTTTCAAAATCTTCCTCAATCATTTGATGATCCATGCTAGAGAAGCTTCTTCGCGGTCCACCGGCTAGTAAAACCATAAGGTATGCCTCGAAAGAAGCCCTCATGACTTCTCTAAGGGCTAATGGTTGAGCGCGGTCAATGAGGATAGCACATAAAAGAGTTAGGTTCTGTTTGAGTATCCTTAAAGCAGGACGGATGCGTGCATTCTCTACATCCCCTACGTATAGGCTTGAATAGAATACGGAGTTGGAATCAAAGAACATTAGACGATAAGCAGCTACTTCTGATACGAATTGGATGGATGATTGGATGGATGAACGTGTTTGATCAAAGAAGGAACAGCATGCTAGCTGTCTGTTCTTGTTGTAACGGCTTCCTGGTGAAGCAATGACTCTTGAGGAGAGGGATAGTGTTTTGTCGAGGGAATTGAGGTGTTGAAGGAGGTAATGTAAGGTGTTAACTCTTACATAAAGGCGTTGAGTTCCTCGGCTTGTTGAAGGACGTGGATTGTTATCTTCATCTGTCAAATGCTGGTTTGGATCGTTTGATCCGACACTACAAGCAGCTTTCTTCCACAGTTTCACAAATTTCGAGTCTTGCCCACATCTTGTTAAAGGAGGAAATGCAGGCATGTAGTTCTGCTTCGCCCCTGCGAAGAAATTATGACTATCAACTCGCGCACCAGAAATAAGGTTTGTTGAATTCGTTCTTACCACATGATGCAACAAAGGTAGCATATTCTTTGAATAAGTTCTCGATGCCATCAGCGATATCATTGACCAAATTCTCAGTGATGATTGTAGGAATTTCGAAGAAATTGTCCACTGCTTCCTTAGAATGTTTCGCTAGATCAATTGCTGATTGTGCATACGGCTCACTTTTCGATTTTGGATTCCATGTCTGCATAACAAATATTTACATTAGTCGGAAGCTTTGAGTATCCGTGTAATACAAGTTCGAGCTGTGGAATCAACCACTAATGGTTGCTTGCATCGCGTTAGGCCATTGTCCTTGTGTGAACGGGGATGCTGCCCTTTTTTTCGACAAGTACTTTTGGTATGTAAATAGTAAGGACTTACCTCAGAGTCTTTTGATCTCCGAAGAACCTCTTTCCCTTTCTTCAAACTATCTTGGATCCATTTCCTCAATAGATTAATTTTGATTGAATCAACTTCATAAGGAATCATCTCCCTCACCATAACTTTGCCTCCGTCCTCGCAATCTACAGAGTCCTCAGCCACCATTTGGACTAGAAACTTTTCGAGTTTCCCAGCCCTCTGCAATACTAAAGCTGTGTCACTCGTGAGGAATGTTGTGCCTGCAAGGTATTGCCTTAGCAACGTTCCATAACAAGTATGTAACGTCACTGCTGCAACACCGGCTGCAACTGGATTCCATTTCTTGAGGACAGGAGTGAAAATTTCCTTCTCCTTAGTTGCCAAATTCTCTGTTGCATTAGCTAACTTGATGAGTGTCTCAATCACATCATCGTTTTCAAAACTTGAAATGTTTATATTCCGTTCTTCCAACATCTAGATGAAAAAAAGAAGGATGTTATTACCAGAAATGAACATGAATATCTATTGATATAAGTTCTATTCTACAAACCTTGTTGAATGAAGTCCTTAACGATGAACGAATAAAGTGATTCACTCTATTCTCCATGGAATCATCTTTCTCGTCCCCTTTCTCAGCAGCAGAAGATACATATCCCGGAATGTCTTCCTCTAATATTTTCGAGGCAGAGAACATAAGAGGGATAACATTTACCATTAGGCCAATATTTTCCGCGTGAAAAGTAGCATGATAATTCAACAATCTCTTCTCACACCATCGTTTCATCGAGACCAAAACATTCTTTAACATCTTAAGATAAATACAATCCTTGTCTGGTTTCTTAGCATCATTTGCAACTTCGGTTAACATAATCAACGTTGCACCAAGAAGATCAGGCTCGACTTGATTAGTCACAACATATTGCTCGAAAAGCACCCACGTAAAACATAAGTTATGGATAGACCTAGTAATACCTAATGTAGACCATGTCTTTTTCATCAACTCAAGAAGCTCATCGACCTCATTAAGGACTAATGTATCGTCTTTAAGATCAAATATCGACCCTAAGAGAGCCGTGTAAATGTGAATATTGAGAGGGAATCCATCAGCCCAACGACATGTATCACTAGGAGTGTCATCAACACTTCTCCAAGCTAAGGAGGCTACTGCATTGGATAGTGACTTCATGGTCTCGGAATTCTTGCTAGTGTCGATTGTTTTGACCTCACAAGCTTGAATGATATCTAGTAATCGCGAGGCGGATTCATTGTCTTTTCCTACTGGGATAGAAGGGTGAATGAGAAGGCCTATTTCGAGTATACGAAGCTGACGTTTTTGCCATAGATGGTATTCTTGAGGATTGTTGAATTCGGATGGTTTAAGATGGCGTAAAAGCTCCAATGGTAAGATTATTGTCTCTGCTCTCCTCCCAATCTGCACAAAGATTACAAAGATTAGTGTGTGTTCCAAAACATCGTTTAACCTTGTGATCTTAAACTATAAATGTTTATAATGCATCGAAATGTTTTTTGAACATCTTATATGGTTTTAAGCACGTCAAGTTACCAAAAAATACTCCCTTTATTTCAGTTTGTATGTCTTACTTTATTTATTAGTCTGTTTAAAAAAGAATATCTCTTTTACTTTTCCACAAATCTTTAAGTTTAAATTTCTTCACATACATGTTTTAAATCACAAGATTAAATGATATTTTTGATATATTCCAAGTGTCTTTAGTTCAATACCACGAGATTCCATGACAAGTCAAAATCAGATAAATAAATTTAAAGCAAGTGGAGTATTAAATAACATTTCTCTAAACATACTAAAAGAAAATTAAGACACATAAATTAAAACGAAGGGATTAAAAGAAAGATAAAGCATACAAAAATGTAGGGTCAAAAGTAATAAAATTAAAATTTACGGTTTATTGAGAAAAAAAACATTTTTATTTTGATAAAACAAAACGTACTCTAAAAAAGAACTTTTTCCCAATCCATGTAACAAATGGTAACTTTTTCTATAGTTATTAATTTATATTTTTATATTATAATATTTCACAAGTTATATTTTATTTTGACGTAAAGACGAAACATAATTTTTTTTCAAATGCATGCAAATCACGTACTTGGCCTACAAGAGTTCTCATAAGAGTTTTCCTTAGCCTATTGTCACTCTGCTCCGACACTCTCATCTGCAGCCTCATTATCTCAGCGGATGTCAACGGCCTCCGTATCTTCGCCTGCTGCACCGTCGAGCTCGAGGGAGTCCTCGGACTCGCAACTCCAGCAGGCGAAGATGGACCATTGCTAGAAGTCTTTCGAGACAGAGACTTCTTCAACATCTTCAACCCCAATGCCGTTTTCACCCTACTAGTTATCGCCATCCCTACCCCGGTCGGTTTTGGCGACCCGGGACCCGACAAACCCGACCCGGATCCGGATCCATCTCCCGATCCGTCCGATGACGAAATTACCGCCGTCCTACCACTGAACCCCGGCGACGACCGACATGCGGTGAAGAAAATCTCGTAAGCTGCCTCTCGAAAATCATCCCGATCGAGTCCTTCGAGGTCTCCGAATGGCCATACGAGGTCGACGACGGTGATCGAGTCATCTTCTGATTGGGTCGGTTTCGGGGTGGGTTGAGTTTTTATTTGTTGAGGAAGGTGAAATTGTGGCGGCATTATTATGTAAAATGAGGGTTGATTACGGCAACGAGGAAAAGTTTTCTCCTTATATTCTTTTACCGTCTAATATCAGGCGGTAAAGGAAAGCAGATGAGCATTATATTTAGAAATATGAAGCTTTTTGAGATTTAAAAAAAATGAAAGAAAAAAGAGAAAGAGATTTGATTGAGACAGAAAAAAAAAAGAGAAGAGAAAAGAATGGTTAAGGCAATTTCTGTTTGTTACGTATTTTTCGGTTTATCATGCAATGTTTTTTTTCTATATTAAGATATCTGTTATAAATCGTCAAGGATTCAATTTTCGATTTAATTGTTAAGATTTTATAAAAAAAAAAAACTTAAAAGTAAAATGACAAATCAAATAAATCATGCATTGACATATTACATCTTTCTCAAAGATAAAATAATACTGACATATCTTGCAGAATTACAAAAATCAATTTGAGTTAGTAAGAAATAGAAGTATGAAGCTAATTTCTTAGTCAACGACTCTATATAACGAATGACACAAACATAAATTTATTTTTAAAAAAGACTTAAACTATTAAGAGCCGATAAATTTATTAAGAAAAAAACTTAAATTATTAAGAATCGATAACTCGATAAAAAATAATTGAACCTATTATCAAAATTGCTAAATTATCTATTATTGATAAACTAATGACTTTTTGTCGAATAGACTTTGAACAACCCCAGCAAAACTACTTAGGCTAAAGAGATTCGTTTTGAACTTTCTTCGACAACAAAATATTAGTTTTAACTTATTAATCACGTTATTGATTTATAAATATGCTAAACTATTAAGATATCGATTACTGATGATTAATAGTTAGATTTTTGGTTTAACCATGTAGATTTTATGTACAAACAAAATATTACTTAGAAATAAATTAATATAACAAATAAACCATGCACTTGCATGCGTTTAATTACATATTGCATCTTTCTACAAACACAAATACATTATAAATTATGACGTACATACCTTCATCTTTCAAAACTTAAAATTAGTGACAAAAGAAAAGTAACTTTTGTTCAATTTTTCTTCTTTTTTTGGTGTAAAAGAAATTGTTATAATAGCTTTTATAAAAGTAGCCAATATCTATTGGCTAGAGCTAAAATAGATATCCAAATTAATAAGATGTAGAATAACTTCTCAAAAGTTCTACAATTTCGTGCTATTCTTTAAAAAAAATAATCTATTTTTATTTTAATCGATTTAAAAAAATATGATCTTTTTCTTTTTTTGATAATATTTTAATTTTAACTTTTTATATGATATATTCAAAGCCACAAAATTAAAAGATATTTTGATACTTTTGACATAACTTTAATTTACAACCATAAAATAAAAAATCTTCTTTATTTTAAAATTATTTGGGTGATAGCCCGATACGTCGGTATTCCAAGTCCGACAAAGGCCGCCATCCCTTTCATTAAAAATTCGGACCATTATTTGGACAAGATGAGCAAGGGCAACTCAACCCTAAAGCAACAGAAGCAATGGTTTTAGACCCTAAAATTGAACAAAAAAATATAAGCATAATGCACTATATTATTAGATTTTTGTAACTTAAAATATTATATAAATAAAAAATAAAATTTTAGTTATATATATATATATATATATGTATATGATAATTGACATATTCAATAATGTGAAGATTTAATTCTATTTTTAAACTCTTCTTGAATAGTTTTGACATCTTATGTAACAACTGATTCTATTGAAAAGATTTTCAAAACTATAATTAATAAGAGAGATTTAAACATTTGTATTGTTATGTAACATATAATAATTTATATATATTATTCTTATCTTATAAAATATTACAAGAATATTATACATACAACTTAAAAAATTAATTATTAAATAATAATTAAGTTATAATACTTTTAAAAAAACTTTATGAAAATAAAATATGTAAAAATATTAAAACAATCGTAACTTTGTAGAGAAAAAATGGCTTTAGGTTACCAATCCTATTGCGCCGCTCTAGTAAAAGTGCGTAGTGGAAATTGATGTTTTCCAATACACGAATA
The DNA here is from genome assembly GCA_025642045.1 of Solanum sejunctum. Classification (NCBI taxonomy): domain Eukaryota; kingdom Viridiplantae; phylum Streptophyta; class Magnoliopsida; order Solanales; family Solanaceae; genus Solanum; species Solanum sejunctum. Next base: position 430,501 of record JAOTQJ010000072.1, on the reverse strand, counting down.
TTGATGCGATGTTGTTCGAACTCTTCAACAATGTGAGGGTCGCTATATGTTTTAACACACATGAAAAATTGCCCAAATCGCATATTTTCTGTTGCTTGACCCATGAAATCCTACCAGGTGTCCTGCAGCGCTGTCGGACCACCTGGGCCTTTTGCAGGCTCATTACGGATGAGTTGGTATAATTTTTGGGAAATTTAGCCCAAATCACCGAGCAGTGCCACAAACAGTGGGCTAACACCCACGAAAAACTGCCTTAATCGTCTGTTTTTTGTTTCTTGGCCCATAAAAATCCTATTAGGCCTCCGCCAATGTTGTCGGCCAACCTGGGACTCTTGCCGAGCTCGTTGCGAACGCACTTGTATGATTTTTCGGGAATGTTCCGTCGGAGCCCCATGCAGCGCCAAAATCCGAGGGCCAACACCCATAGAAAACTGCAGAAATCGCCTATTTCCTGTTCCTTGGCCTATAAAATCCTGTCAGGCCTCCACCAATGCTATTGGCCACCAGAGCCTCTTGCTGGGCTCGTTATGGACCCACTCATATGATTTTTTGAGAATGTTGCATGGAGCCTTATGCAGCGCCAGAATCCATGGGATAACATCTATAGAAAATTGTCGAAATCGCCTGTTTCCTGTTTCTTTGCCTATAAAATCTTACTAGGCCTCCGTCAATGCCGCCGGGCTACCTGGGCCTCTTGCCAGGCTCGTTGTGGACCCCCTCGTATGATTTTTCGACAATCTTGCGCCGAAGCCCCATGCAGCCCTAGAATCCATGGGCTAACACCCATAGAAAATCTCCGAAATTGCCTGTTTCCTATTCATCGACTTAGAAAATACTACCACGCCTGCGTAAACATCGTCGGGCCACCTAGGACTCTTGTCGGGTGTGTTGTGGACCCACCTGTATGAGTTTTCAAAAATCTTGCGTTGGAGCCCCATGCTGCCCAGAATTCGTGGGCTAACACCCATAGAAAATTGTCAAAATTGCTTGTTTCCTGTTCAGTGGCCCATAAAATCCTACCAAGCCTCCGCCAATGCCGCCAGTCCACCTCGACCTCTTGCGGGCTTGTTGCAAATCCATCTGTATGATTTTCTGGGAATCTTGCGTCGGAGCCCTATGCAGCCACAGAATCTATGGGCGAACACCCACAGAAAATCACCGAAATTGCTTGTTTTCTGTTCTTTGGCCCATAAAATCCTACCAGGCCTCTGCCAATGTCGTCAAGCCACTTGAGCCTCTTGTCGGGCTCATTATAGACCCACTTGTATTATTTTTGAGGAATGTTATGCCAGAGCTCATGTAGCGCCAAAATCCGTGGGCTAACACCCACAGAAAACTGTCAAAAACATCTGTTTCCTGTTTCTTGGAGCATAAAATTTTACCAGGCCTCCGCCAATGCCGTCGGGCCACCTGAGCCTCTTGCCAGGCTCGTTGCGAACCCACTTGTATAATTTTTCAAAAATATTATGCTGGTCAGCTATTTGATTTTCAATTGGACAGAACATAATTGAGATGAGGCCTTTTTCAACATTGTCACGAAGAAAATGATGTCTTATGTTAATATGTTTTGTTCTTTTGTGTTGCACTAGATTCTTTGCTATATTAGTGGCACTAGTGTTATCACAAAAGATAGGAACACAACCAATATCGTGTAAGGAACCTGAACATTGTACGACTTCAATGGGACTTGAAAATTTTGATTCCAAAAAGTTTTAGTCCAAGGTGACGCTTTATGATATTCAAATTTTTTATCGTTAACAACCTTCTCGAAATTTTACATGAAGTTTGGATTACCTCAAGGCACGGACAAATCTAGCCTTACGATATCAGGTTCATCCTAACTCAATACTTTTAATATGAAGTATAAATTTATGTCTTAAATTTGTTAAAATTACAACAAATAGTATATATGAATCCGTAACTTTAAAAATATAATGAATTCAATGCATAAAAATAAATCCCAAATCTGTTCAATTGGAACAACCAATCTTTATCCTGGTTAATATTTTCATGTTTTTTTAAAATATCATTCACTTTATTTAAACTCAATTTTCATATTTGAAATTTAAAATCTAATTCTTCCACCTTGCAACAATGGCAATGTTAATGTTGAAAATACTTAATTGACATCGACGCAATTTTTTATTTTTTATTTTAAAGAAAAGGTGTGATCGCCTTCTAAATGGTGTCATGTAAATAGGTTGTATGTACAATCTCTTCAATTAACACGCAAACCAATGAATATATGTCCAAGTCAAACTGGAATAGGTCAAACGAGCTACATTTTCATGTAGCACACCAATGGTGGAGTCACCTTATCTTCGATGAAAAATTATTTATATATAATAAAAATAATTGTTTATCTGTATATAATAGATGTCGAATCCTCAACTAATTCGTGTATGTACTTATTAAAATTTTAAACCCCCTTAAAAAAAATTCAGCCACTGACGCATGTAATATTAGTCAATCAAAATTAAACTTCACAAACACAAAACCATTAACTAATTTCAATTCCAACCACTAAAATGAGTAATATTCCATTCAAAATTAGTCCCAACTATAATAGATATCAAGTTTTCCACTAGAAAAGAGATACAAATGCCCTTTATCACAAACAACACTATATTTGTCATAATCAAAGACAGAGAAACCCTTTCTTCTTGAATTCAGAAGTGTGCATGTCACAACTTGCTTAATATTAATATTTATATGAGAACTTGGTTGAAGTGTTGTTTGTGGAACATCTTTGTCTTGTGAATTGCACACTAAAATTAATGGATCACTTGCCATGACCAAATTTCTGATTTTACAACACTTGATGATTGTAGTAGTAGCAATAGATAGAATATCGCTAGCAAGTTGATGAAATTTTGGGATTGGGTTTTATTTTTTCCTTTTGTATACTTCAGTTTTATAGTACATGTTTAGATATTTTTTGGTATAATGCATATGGCTAGTATAATATGTATTTTGCCTAGAAAGGGAATTGTATTAATTGTATATCTTCTTGAAATAGTCAAGTAAAATTGGAAAAGAAATAATTTAATACCTTATTTTATGACAATGAATCTTGCAAATCATTGATTACTTGTCATGACCAAATTTATGATTTTACAATAATTGATGATTGCACATTTAATTATGGTGGGATCATTTGCCCAAGAATAATGCTATCCCAGGGGAAGTTGCTTTGCTATGGTGGGATCATTTATTAAACAATGAGAGTTAAATATGTACTACTTTTTTAGCCAGAGATTCATTCACCCTAAATCACAAAGTTGAATAGTAAATTTATCGATTAATTTAATTTAACTTCAAAAATTAATTAAATTATTTGAGAGTTTCTTTCTTGAATTAGTCAAATAGAATTTGGGAGAAAACAAAATCTTGCCATTCTTTATTAATTTACACTAAACATCATCTCATAAAGCCCATTCAAGAAAGGAGACGATAGCCTACCTCTAAGCCAATCACGCGCGCTCCGTATTCAGAATAAGAGCTATCCACTTTCAAAGTACCTCAAAATATCATCGCGCTATTAAAATATTACTCTCTTTGTTCATCTTTACTTGATTCTTGTTAACTTCACACATGGATGAAAAAGTAATAAATGATGAGATAATTTTATCAAATTACTAATTTTATCAAATTATCCTTTGAATATAATAAATATAATATCTTGCAAATTGCAATAGAAAAATAACTATAATTAACAATAAAAGTAAATTAAAAATTAAGTATAAAATTATTTTTTAATTTCATAAAGTGAACAAGTATTATTGAACATCCCAAAATAGTATAAGAGACAAGTAAAGATGGACAGAGAAGCAAAATGGGATCAAAACCTTGCACCAGAAATCCTAAAATTGACTCTGTAAAAAAAGTGCTATGAATACATTATGTAGTTTGTAAAATTACATAAAAATGCGTGGGAAGAAAAAGTAAAAGGAAATAAATATCACGCAATACAAAATCAAACTGACATTTAGGGCATACTTTCTTTTTTCTTAACCCTTAAAAGGCAGAGAGAAAATGAACTAGCAAAATGTGTTACAAACTCTGCCGTCTATTCTGTATCTCTGATGCTTTCACTTGTGAGCCACAACTTCTTTTGCACGATGAGAATGATCTCATCGTTGTCCTGCTCAGGATCCGAGGTGGAATCAGTTGATCCAACTGCTTCCCAGTGCAATGCCGATAAATGCTTCTTTATGAATTCAATAACGTGTTGTTTATCACGGATGATAACGAAACCTGTAGGCCTTAGTATGCGATCAATCTCGAGCAATAAGTCCTCGCCACTGCAACCTTTCTTCTCAGTGTCAGAGAAGACGGTCCATGCATGGAGCAAATCGTAGGTCCTGGGATACGTTGAGAATGCTTCACACCTGCACAAAAGAGCATTAAGTGCAGCTAACATTACAGATGAACGTTCACGTTGGCTATGATCATGTTCGGCCGGGGAAAAGAAGACCAATACTCATGTCCGAGCTTCTCTACCATGAAAAGATTTGAATAACAATGCACAGCTACATTAGTTTTATAATGGCCGAAAAACTAAGATGTTTACGAATAGTCAAATATGCTCAGTTCAATATCCTAAAGGCAAAAGATTTATGCCAGATAGTGAAACTAGCGTACTATCGCAGTTATACGAAGTAAAAAGATTATCCGCCTACCAGTCATGAGTTGTGCCAATCAAGCCTCGGTCGTATACAATCTTGAGTGTGTTGGGTCCATCTTTGGGTACAACGTTCATGACCCATACATTTTTGTCCTTCAGAGCAGCAGCAAATGACCCCAAGTTAGCCTTCATGTCCATGATATTTCTCAAGGTGTCTGATGAAATCTTTGGACTTAACAGACTCCAATAATGGTTAACCCTCTGCCTCCAAGTCTCCTGTTGATAATGCAAAGGGTCATTAGTTTGTAATGGAGCACTTAAGCTCGTGTGCTGAATCAAATGGCATAAGTTGACCAATATAACTAAAACAAATTACCATGTCCTTTTCAAACATTTCATTCGAATACCCAAAATCAGCAAGACGGGGAGGGGGACTACTTAATCGAGCAGGCCAAGGAGCCAGTCCACTTCCAGCGATTTTGTGGTCATCTGAGAGAACGATGACAATAAGGAAATAAGGTATTGAGGAAAACCAACAGTAAGCAACTTTCAAGTTTTTACAACCTTCAGTCAACAAAAATGCATCAATTTAGTAAGACAGACACAAGGTAAGCACTTACGTTCGGAATAAGGTGTTATGCATGCCTCCATATTCACACCCCAAACAGCATCTGGATCATCATCAGATCGACAGAGCGGTGGTTGCGTACCAGGAGGTCTTTCCATGTAACAATCATTGTTTAGAGGTTTTTGCCAAATGACAGTTTGGTTCCTTTTCACTGCAATTCTCCAGCACATGCGTTCAACAAGTGCACTCATCTCTCTCCATATTCTTAAATCCTCTTCATCCTGTGCATATGCTTCAGGGGATGAGTATGCAAAATAGCCTCCAGGTCTAAGTACCCTATCGAGCTCAAGGAGGAGGATTCCATCCCTTTGAAGCCAATCAATCCTACAACGAGAACAGTGAGAAAATTCAAATGACCTGCTTGGATAAGGAAGCCTTTTCGTTCCAAGGACACCAAGGTATGCGGGAATTCCTCTCTCTAAAGCAAACTGGATTTGATTCTGATGCACATCATTTGGTGCCAATGACATTGCTATAATATCAGAGGATAGAAGATAACCACCAAAGCTGGCCACACCACAACCAACATCGAGAACTGTACGTATCCTTCCCTCATTGTTCAAGTTATTGTTTGAAAAGTTCAGCATCTGCAAGCATGATTACAAGTATGACAAAGTTTAACATTTCATATATTACTAGGTTCCCTTTTTTGACATTTCTGCAATATTTGAGAAAGAAAAAAGAAATCCTTACATTTGCAATTGACGCAATGTACTTATCTGCTCCATAGTGAAAGTGAGTACCTCCACCAGGAAATATTATTTTTTCACCCTTAACGACCATCCAGTTCTGATCAGATTTCTCATTTGCAAGGTGTGTGTGAGGAATGTTCAATTTCCAAACCTCATCTCTACTTCTTGGCCACTTAATTGGTACCTATAACAGCATACAAATGAGCAAACAAAATAAGTGTCTAAAAAACAGGGGAAAAAAACTACTAGTAAATTTGGAAATATGTCTAGGTCAACTTCACTACAGCTTCAGCATATTCACCTTGTATCCAGGAGGAGGAGGAATCAGACAATTAAAACGTCTTTCTGGTAAGGGGCAATGTCTTTCATAGTGTTCCATCAGTGACAAATCCAATTTTAATCTCATTTGATAAATGAGATGTCTGTCCAGACACGGAATTAATTCTGAATGTCGATCATCACATACCTTAAATGAAAAACCAGTACAAAAATAAGAAAGAAAGCAACCAAATGCAGCAAGTCATCCTTTCCTCCAATTAGCCACTTGGTGGTTGGAGGAAACTTTGGAACGCAACATTGAGCTGTGAAATGAAAAAAAACGACTTACTGGAAAGCTCTTAGGGATGATTCCACCGTTATCATCTTCCAGTCCAAACTTCTCGTCTTGCCTGCTGCTGAGATCAGAGTTGTCATCCCCACCCAAATAAGATGATCCCAATTTCCTCAAAGAACGGCTGCCATACTCAATAGCAGACTCACTGCTGTCCTTGGATCCAAAATACACATAAAGGAAAACAACCAAGACAGCCCCAATACCTACAAAAGTCCATAACCGCTTCTTTTGCGCTCCATCTGATCTCCCTCGCATCATTTGGGTATATTTTTGAATCCGTGGAAAAACTTTACTTTCTTTTTTCTACTTCAGCTCTTTGAAATCACAATTGTCAAGACATGGCACCAATTAGAAGCAAGCATCCTGACTAAGGAGATTGAACAATTTAGACTCTTGAAAGAAGTTGATCTACAATATTGAGGAAGCAACCTGTGAAATCAAATAAATGTTCCATCAGGAAGTAATCCAACAGAGTAGGCCGGGCAAAAAGAACATACCCAACGTAATTCCACAAGTGAGGTCTGTGGAGGGTAGTGTTTACACAGACCTTACCCCTTCCTTAAAAAGGGGAGAGAGGTTGTTTCTAATAGACCCTCCGCTCAAAACGGATGAAAAAGACAACAACAACAAGCAAGAACAACTAGAAGAAAATACAATAATCAAGGCTAAAAATCAACAAATTGAAATAGAAATTTAAGAATACAAAAATACAAGACTAATACTAATACTCCAGGAATTGGAAAGCAATGCACTCAACTACTTACTAACCTTTTACCCTAATCCTCGACCTCCACACCCTCTATCAAGGGTCATATTCTCAATAAGCTGAAGTTACACTATGTACTAACCTAATACAATGGCAGAGGTAGGAATCTATATGAAGAGAATCAAAAAAAGAAAAATACTAGAATGTCACGTTTCAGATTTTACATGTGACCCAAAGCAAGTTTTGAACCCCTTTACCAATGCACTAGAATCTTCTCTTACGTCAAAGGGGTTCAACAATGCATATACAACTAAAAGATCTCGTTTCTATATTTATAGTATAATTTTATGTTGAAGGGGATTCAATTGAACCCCCTTAGCTATACATAGCTCCGCTCAGGTTACAAACATGTTCTTTTAACAAAAACTAAGCGATTCATACTCTAGATAAATCCGGAATAATCATACAGTAACTGAAACTTTCTTGTTCTTTTAACAATGATATGACTACTCTACAAGCTTGAACAGAACTTCAAAGTTGAATATTTTAAGTTACAAGCCCTACTACTTTAGCTAGTGAATATTTTCACAAAGTTAATTATTTTGAATTCGCTTTCGATTCAAGCAAAATTATAAAAATAAATGCTTTCCTTATCCTCTCTTCCATTTTGTTTTCAAAGTTGGCATTCTGATTAGGCCAGGGTTGAAGCCAGAAACCGATATACGAACTCAGCCTAACCAGTAGGTTTAGTTCAAACCTTATATCCATATTAAGAAATTCACTAAATATGTACAAAAATTAAACACATCACCCATTTACACCTCATGGGGTCACTATCCTAGAAGTTCGAGCTCATAAAGTTCAAATCTTAGCTACTCTCTAGACTGCAATGACAAGACCAATAATATTCAAATTTCTATTTAGAACTCAAAATACATAATACCAACATGAATAAGGCACATATATAAATCAGTAAACATGAAACAAAAAGAAACACAGATCTGGAATCATATATTAAAGAACCCCACAATGCATAAAAACAGAGATCAAATAAAAATTAACCCCCCACCCACCCACCCACGCACCCAAAAAAAACCACCCCCTTTGTAAGTATACTTGAGTTGCATCACTTATTACTCTTTTTATCTTAATTGGGTATACATACACATACATTACAATAAAATACATTAATGAGTAAGTAAAACTCAATCAGATCCAAGAAAAGTAAGAAACTTACAGATCTGAACTTGGAATTAAAGGGGGAACCCAATAATGGGAGCAAAAGAAAATGTAAATGGGTTCCTTGGGATGTAAGTTGGGGGGGAAACTTCTACAAAAAGTGAATGGATATGATGAAGAGAGAGTGAGAGTCACTGTGTATGTGCGTGTTTTTTGCTTTCAGAAGTCAGAGGAATAAATGGAGAGTGACGGTGGATTAGATCTAAGCTTTTTCATTTATTTATTTTAGTGTGAAAAGTGTTTCTCTGAAAAATAATTTTTTTATCTCTCTGAAATAACGATAAAATTTATTTATATTTTATTCTCTTAAAATTTTATTCATAAAATTTTATTGCATATATTGTTATTATTATATAAAAAATATAAACTATTGGGACTCACCGACAAGGAATTGTTTTGATGGTAAATAGCGACTTTCAATTCAAAAGTTATGAGTTTGAGTAACGAAGGAAGTAAAAAAGATAAAACTCATAGAAAAAGGGTAGGAAAGGAAAGTAAAATTAATCAAATTTTTTTTTTGGAAATTTTTATTTGAGGATTGAAGTTATTGTTTATACAATAATAATAATAATAATAATATAATATATAGTGAAATTTTATAAGTGAAGTTTAGAAAGATTAGAGTTTTTGTAGAGCTTATCACTATCTCGTGGTGATAGAAATAGTATTTTAAAAAGATACTCGGCAATATTTGAAGTTTATAAATATCATTTTACATACATATTTTGATTACTTTTAATTAATATTTATGTATTTAAATCTTAAGATGTGTATAAATTAATATTTAAATTTATATAAAATTAAATAAATAAATATATATTCCATGTGATAATTCCCATAAGATATACTCTAATTAATTTGTAAAACTTCTAGCTGATTATTTGGTTCAAATAACGAAAAAGTAGGAATGCTCATGTTAAAAACTTATTGGATATAAAAGTATATTATTTTTATAATTTTTTAAAAATAAAACACTTAATTTGAAACAAATTGGTTTTTCTTTTTTTTTTCAAGAATTATATGATTCTTTCTTTGCTTCCTAACAAGAAATCTCCAATTTAAATTTTATTTGTGACAAAAAGTTTTAAAAAATATTTTTATGCATGATTTTTTAATACTCCACAAGGAGAAAGTAGTTACATTTATGTACTTGACATTAACATCAAATCTAAGTATTTTAATCTAAATAAATTACAAATTAAATTGAATATTTTTTTTTTACTTTCTTCTTCTTTTTTAGTTATCATAGTACTTCCTAGAGTCAATTTGATTAATTTTTAAAGTTAAATTAACTTATATTAATTTAATATTTTAAAATAAAAATTTAATATTCAAAAACTATATAAAAAGTAACGTAGATTGCATTTTTTTTCTTATCAATATGCTAAATAAAATACATCTAAAATTTTAGTTCTATATTAATTATTATTTGTTTTGATTACTAATGATGTGATAATAAGTTACACCATAATTAGTAACTAGTATCGGGATAAGTCATTCTTGACAAAGGATGGTAATAGTATCCAAATTAGTAGCTTTGTGATGAAGGAAATGACAAAAATACCCTTAAGGTCCTTCAATTCCCTTTTCTACTAAATAAGGTGAAAAGTATTCTATTTAATCAAATAATATCTTCTTAGAAATTATACCATGCATGATTATTTTCAATAAAATAAATCAAACATTCAATAATAAAATAATTTCAAGATAGTCATGCCCATTATAATTTATCTTCGAACCAAACAATCTCATAAAATTTAAATTTTGAATCATCTAGTTGGAAGAATACAAAGAGACTAAATCAGATAAATATTTACCCACTCTGAATATTTATTTACAACAAACCTAGCAATTTAACTTTACTAATTAAAAAATATTATCTTTTTGATATATGTCTTGTACTCATTCATTTTGTATAAATATCATATACAAATAAGTTTTTATCGAGTGAAATAGTAAAATATTACTATGTTTACATAAGGTGGTTAAAAAACAATCCAAATAAGAGCGCCAAAATCGAAAATGTAAGGTTCCGCTAAACTTTCTATCACTTTATTTTATTTTATTTTTATTTTTTCTAGATCAAATCTCAAAAAATTTCTAAATTTCAACATTTACCCACTAGAAATCTACATCAATCTAACATGAATTCATAAAAATCTTGAATTTTTTTTGATCGATTTTTGGTTTGATTTTGATGAATTTAGGTGGATCATAGTGAGGAAAAAATCGAAAAGTTTCTATTTTGGGAAAAATTGGGGGTGGAATAGATTGATGATAGGCCAAAGAAGATTGCATTGGCATCTATGATGAATACTGGTAGGACAATAAATAGGCTTCTTTGGTGGATAGCCAAGATTTGTTTCACATGGAATGGCAGATCCTGCTAGCTATGGCAATCCTGACCGCGACATTGATCAGGTATATTTTTTAAAGCATCAATAGCGTAGTTATAATTTTAATTTTATTTAAAAAAAATTGGTTGGAGGAGAAGGGGGAGCTGATTACAAGGTGGGGTTATGGAATTTCTCGTCAGAATGGTGAAAGTTTAGATAACCAATCAATTAAGTTACTAAGGGCCGTTTAGTCCTGAAAATTATGAGTTTTTTTTTTTTTTAAAAAAAAGTAACTATTTTAAAAGTGAAAAATGGTATTTGACTATGAATACAAATTAAAGTTGATTTTTGAATATTTGAGAGTGATTTAGAGTAAAAAGAGTGAAAACAACGTTTTGGCGATTTTCAATTTTCGGAATTCAACTTGAAGGTGAAGTTTTTGGAAGTTTTCAAATTTTTATGGCCAAACATAACTTGAAGTTGTATGCATTACCTAAACTATCATTTTTTTTTGCAAGTTTCATACCTTGACAATCCATTGTTCTCTTTACCGACTTTTGTATTAAAACACTCTTCGATGTTGAGTTGGTCAAATGTTACTTCCTAATCGGCAACAGGTGTGTATAGACTAACTCAATATCGAGGTGTGTTTTAATATAAAGGGACTGATAGTCGAGTTATGAAACATGCGAAAAAGTGATAGTTTAGGTAGGTAAATAGAGAAATGCTTTATGGCGCTAAGTTTCCTCTCACTTTGTTGTGGGATTTGCCTAAGGCAAGTTTCAACTAGAAACCACGCTAGCTGAAGAGAATGGAGTTAGAAGTATACAATCACTCTCTTGTTTCTGGAATTACAGAAAAACACAAGCATTTGGCGGATGTCAGCTAGATATATTATGATTGTGAGTGTAATAAAATGCCTTGATCCAAAGATTGATGGAGTCATGGATGTCGGCTAGAACTTTCATGTTGTTTTTCGTAGACATTACAATATATTTATCGTAAAGTTCTTGATTGACCAGTGATCTATATGCTTGATATGCTTATTTCTCACTTAAAACTTATTTTGAAGGGTCTAATTGCGTTGAAGAAAGGTACACAGCTAATTAAGTATAGCCGGAAGGGGAAGCCAAAGTTCTGCCCTTTCAGACTTTCTCCGGTAATTGATTGTGTTACTTGTGAGCTCCATACATCCCATTTGACTAGTATAAAACTTTATGTTAATTTGACATGTATTCTTCATTGTCGTATTACCTTTTCCATAACTACTTTGATTTGATGCACTTAAGCAGAAGGTTTTTTGGGAATACTCTCTACCTCTACGAGGTACAGGTAAAGTTTGCGTATAATCTACCGCTTAAGCAGAAGGTCCTTGTATTCACTCGCAACTGTTTGCTATTGTTTTGTTCATATGCAAAAGTAATTCTTGCTATATGGATCTCTTATTATTTCGCAAGTAGCTGCTATGATTCGTAACACCAGTCGTGTCATAGTTCATTTCAAGTTCCTTTTAAGTTTCTGTTGCATCAAAGAATCATGTGCCATATGCTTCCCATTTTCTTTGTGTGTAACTTACCAATGTTTCAAAGGAGCTTTTACAGCCAGAAGTGAGGATCAAAACGTGTTGAGTAAATTGCTTCTGCTTAAGACATATTTTTCCTTTGTAGTTAGTAGTCTTGAACTAAACATATATATTTGTATTTTTCTCATTACGGCCCACCCCACTGGAACTTAGAGCTTTTTGCCCATTTCTCTTGTGATAACGCTGTAACTTATTACTTCAGCTGCTTCTGCGTTCTTCAGTGTCTAAACTGATGAAAGCACCTTTCGGTTCAAATATACATCTTGCTTTCTAGCTCACTCTAGAAGCCAGAACGTGAAGTTGATTTCTGAAAGTAAATAATATCTGATGGAAGATTACAGCTTTTTTTTGGTACTTCCAGGATGAAACAACGTTAATTTGGTACTCTCGTGGATCAGAAAGGAATCTAAAGCTATCAACAGTTTCAAAAATTATTCCAGGCCAGAGAACTGTGAGTAAATGATGATGCGTCTACATTTTGCAAAGAGTTCGTTTACCTACTGATAATATCTACTGAAACAATATGAACTTTTGCCTGTAAATATGTCTATGCAGCCTGTTTTTAAAAGATATTTGCGCCCAGAGAAGGAGTACTTGTCATTTTCCCTTATATACAATAATGGCGAAAGATCTCTAGATCTGGTTGGTGAAATAGTTAATTTTGGTGTTTGCTGTCATGCATATTGTTTGGAAAAAAGTTATACTAAGGTGACAATTAAGTATCATTTTTCATTTTGAAGATCTGCAAGGATAAGATCGAAGCGGAGATTTGGATTGCTGGACTAAAGAATTTGATTTCAGCTGGCCAAGCTCGTAGTAGACGTACTCGGAGTGATATTACTGATGTAAGTTTTCAACCTTTAAGGTCAAAGAAACCTACTATCATCTGTAACATCTATCTTGCATAGTGTATTTACATTATTAGACATGCCGTTTGATCAGCTTCTCTGTGTGAGTTAAGGGTCTACGGTCTTTAACTACCATTTTATACGCAGTTACCAAATTCCAATCCATGTGGTGCATCACTCGATTTCAGCCAAAGTATTTCTCGGGATTGGACTTCTGCTGATCCATATGGTGGTGAAACTTCCTTGAGTGTGCGAAGCTCAGATGTGGGGTCTGAACGTGGAAGTATGCAAGGAAGAACAAGTGCAGATGGTTTCCGCATTAGTGTCTCCAGCACTCCAAGTTGTTCGAGTGGGGGTTCGGGGCCAGATGACATAGAATCATTAGGTGATGTTTATGTGTGGGGGGAAATTTGGTGTGATGGAGCGTTGAAAGACGGGGCAGGGAATCCAGTTCCTGTTAAACATGATGTACTTACTCCTAGACCTTTGGAGTCAAATGTGGTTCTTGATGTTCATCAAATTGCTTGTGGTGTACGACACGTTGCTCTTGTTACAAGGCAAGGAGAGGTTTTCACTTGGGGAGAAGAATCCGGGGGCAGACTTGGTCATGGAATTGAAAAGGACTTTAGCCGCCCTAAACTTGTTGAATTTTTGGCTGTTACGAATGTCGATTTTGTTTCCTGTGGAGAGTTTCATACCTGTGCTGTGTCTACGATGGGTGATTTATATACTTGGGGTGATGGAACACACAATGCTGGACTTCTTGGCCATGGAAATGATGTTAGCCACTGGATACCTAAGCGAGTTTCTGGTCCGCTGGAAGGGCTTCATGTTTTATCGGTTGCATGTGGTACCTGGCATTCAGCACTGGCAACGGCAAATGGAAAACTATTCACATTCGGGGATGGAACATATGGCGCCTTAGGTCATGGCGATCGTGTAACTGTACCGTATCCCAGGGAAGTTCAGTCACTGAATGGACTTAAGACTGTTAAAGTCGCGTGTGGTGTGTGGCACACTGCTGCTATCGTGGAAGTCACAAACCAGAACTGTGGAAATCTTCCCACGAGAAAGTTATTCACCTGGGGAGATGGCGATAAGTATAGATTAGGCCACGGAAATAAAGAAGCTTATTTGCTTCCGACTTGTGTGTCTGCACTTATTGATTACAACTTCCATCAGTTAGCATGTGGACATAATATAACCGTTGGTCTTACCACATCAGGTCACGTCTTCATCATGGGAAGCAATGCATATGGTCAGCTCGGAAATCCACAGGCTGACGGGAAGGCTCCTTCTCTTGTACAAGATAGACTGGTAGGTGAATTTGTCGAAGAAATAGCATGTGGATCGTTCCATGTTGCTGTCCTTACATCAAGAAGTGAAGTCTTTACATGGGGAAAAGGTGCTAACGGAAGGTTAGGTCATGGTGACACTGAGGATCGCAACAGTCCAACATTAATCGAGGCATTAAAAGACAGGCATGTGAAGAACATAGCATGTGGCTCTAATTACACTGCCAGTATTTGCATTCATAAGTGGGTGTCTGGAGCAGATCAATCTGTTTGTTCAGGTTGTCGACAAGCATTTGGGTTTACGCGAAAGAGGCACAACTGTTATAATTGTGGACTAGTGCATTGTCATGCTTGCAGTTCGAAAAAAGCACTGAAAGCAGCACTGGCTCCAACTCCAGGAAAACCACACCGCGTTTGTGACTCTTGCTACATGAAATTGAACAAGGCTTCCGAAGGAAATTCCTCATTTTTTGTTAAGAAATTCAACTCCTCTCATCGACCAGTAGAGAGTAGTAAGTTAGACAGGGGCGAGGCGAAAATATCAAGAGTTTTGCTCTCTCCCACGGTAGAACCAATCAAGTACCTCGAAGTCAAGTCTACAAGGCCTGGCATCAAATCAGATAACTTAAGTATAGTGAGAGCTTCACAAGTTCCCTCACTTTTGCAATTAAAAGATATTGCTTTTCCGAGTTCACTTAGCGCACTTCAATATGCCTTGAAGCCTGTCGTGACAACACCACCTCAGCCATCCTCGTCCAACTCCAGACCTGTTTCACCGTACTCGAGAAGACCAAGTCCTCCACGCTCCCCTGCGCCTGTTTTCTCAAGGGGTGTCATTGATAGTCTTCGAAAGACAAATGATGTATTACACCAAGAAGTTGCCAAATTGCAAAACCAGGTATGAAACTCGGCCTATCAGGGGAGGCTTGTAAAGTCTTTGTATAATGGCTAATTTATAATTCGAATTTTGCTTAGAAACTATTAAAGTTTGTAGATCACTAATTTTATTGAGTCGCCCTTGGAGGTATCATTATTAGTTGTCTCATTTATATTTGTAGATCAAAAGTTTAAAGCAGAAAAGTGACGGACAAGAAGCTGAACTTCGAAAACTGAAAGAAAGTTCTCAAGAATCATCTAGGTTGGTCGCAGAGAGAGCATCAAAGTGTAATCTCGCGGTGGAAACCATGAAGTCTATTACTATACAAGTAATGTTCAAATTGCTTCGCTTACGTTTATGCTTGAGTTATGATTTGAGCAACATACAGGTTCAACATCATATAACTTGAGTTTAACGAAATCATCCAAATTCCTATGATTTGCTTGATCGCGTCTTTTTTCTGTGTTCCTGTATAAAAGTTTGTTTTTAAATTATGCATTCTTGTCATGATAATGGAGCGTGTAATCGTGTCTTTTGTTACTTCAGCTGAAAGATATGACACAAGAACTGCCTCCTGATATCTCCGAGAGTCCAGCAATTAAATCCATACATGCTCAAGTTGAATCATTTCTTAATACAATTGGGAATCAAGCATCTGAAGACAACTCTTCTTTGCAAACAGACGCGTTGTCCAACAGCCATAAGAAGCCAACTCATAGAAATAACATGTCTGAGTCTGTCATCAGAAATGATCATTGGGATGCTGCTGGGATTCATGAGACATCTCAGAGTGTCGATGGAACAGTACGTGAAAACCACGGACAATCAACTCCTAGGAGTTTCTCAGGGTCACCTAAAGCTCCTAGAGAGGGACAAAAGGAAGTTATCGAACAATTTGAACCAGGCATCTATGTCACTCTCCTTCAACTTACAAATGGCACGAAGATCTTCAAACGAGTTAGGTTCAGGTATTTCACTAAATCTCCTCTGTTGCTAAACTGCAATTTTGACAACTTGTATTCAAGCCCTAGCGTCTCATTTTATCTGGCACACTAACACATTTCTCCTATATCACGAAAAAAGAAAAAGTAACTTTAAACTTCTCACTTTACTATCTATGATTTGTTTTAGGCCTCGAGTTGCAAAAGAGTGTCTTTATTTCTTAAACTATGTGCCTCGTCACACACCATCACATATATAGTGATGCTTGTTGATTGGACATTTTCCTGCAGTAAACGAAGGTTCGCGGAGCAACAAGCAGAAGAATGGTGGAGGGAAAACAAAGACAGGCTACTGAAGAAGTACAGCCCTCCAAAGACAAACGTCGCGTCTACTACTAGTGATTCATCACCAGCATCACCAACACCACCAGCACAAGAAAATAGCGAAGCATCATAGTCTTCGTAGACGTAGTGATTGCTAATTTTGCTAGCTTAGTTGTTAGCATAGAGGCGGGTTCAATATTTAGAGTAAACGAATTTTAAGTTGGTATATTCTATGCCTTAATAGATTTTTTTTTTTAGAACTTGACATGTATTTTGGACTTGGAGGCTAAATTCAACCCCCTAAATCATCACAAAAATAATTTATCCTCTGAGAATTGACATGTATACACAATATAGATGGTTTCTTAGTTAGTAGTTTAATACTTGAATTTGAAGGGATTGAATATTGTCCACTTTTCTTATCTGATATTTGAAATTTACTGTCTTGACTAAATAGTGTCGTGCCACAAAATAAGAAAGAAGTGGCCCGGCCTAGTACGAGTTTCTTTGTTTCAGGGCTCCCATCGAGACCTCTTTAAGATGGAGGGATCCAATATACTCCACTACATCACTTTAGTGATAATTGAATGTCGTCTAAAATATGTCAAAGATAAATAATTGAAGTAAGATCAATACAAAATACCCTTCATACTTTTTTTTTTTTTAATAATAATTACAATACATCTATTTTATAAGGTACAAATACATTATTTTGTTGTATCTAAGTATTTTTACTTTACACCGTCTAAGTTTTAAAAAGTTATATTGTATTATAAAAAGATCTAACAATGTATGCACCAAAAACAACGATAACATACTCAGTATGCTAAAAAAATTGCCCTCCGGAGATTAAGTTTATTACTTCCTCCTTCCTATTTTATGTGGTATTCTTTCCTTTCTAGTCTGTCCAAAAAAGAATGTCACCTTAAACACCGTCCGAAGTTTCAAACGGTGCCTATCCAGGGAGGCTTGTAGATCACAAGTTTCAAAAGTCTTCCATTTTTTTTTAAATACTATATTAAATCAAATGATATCATATAAAATGAGACGGAGAGAGTAAACACATACTCAAAATTTAGTCTTAAACCAAGTTACGCAACACAACACTTTGCAACACTCAGCAAACATTATGAAAACAAACAAACTTCCATGCAAATAAAAACACAAAAAAACAGCTCATTATGCAGAATCCCTTTGCCACATCACACACAAAACCTCTTCATATGTGTTAAACTCAATCAAACACTTTGAATCCATGCAAACAAATACGTGTCAACTTTTTTCCTTCAATTTTTCCTATAAATTTCCACCCCCTTTCCCCAATTTTTTATTAAAAACATAAAAAGGAGTAATTAAAGTTGTTAAAAAAAATGGCTTCTACTTCCTCTTTCCTCTGCTTTTTCTTTTGTTTTCTCTTTCTTTGCCAGATCAGTTTCGCTCAATTTTTTGAGCAACAGCAGTTCTGGCAAAAGCTGCAGCACCGGGCACTCAGGTCCAAGACTGAATGTCAGGTTGAGCGATTGAACGCTCAGGAACCAAACCATAGGTTTGAGTCCGAGGCGGGTGTAGTTGAATTCTGGGATGCTAACCAAGAACAATTTGAGTGTGCCGGAGTTCATGCCGTTAGGCATGAAATCTGGCCCAATGGGCTTTTGTTGCCTTACTATAGCAATACTCCCCAGCTCATCTATATAGTTCAAGGCAAGTTTTCTACTTTTTAAATTCACTTTTTTATTTATATGAATTTAACTAATTTAGATTTGAATTGCATAAGATTTTTTGGGTGGTCCGATTAACCACCATTTTAATCCAAAATTTTGAATAGTTTTTTATATATTCTATTTTATATGACACAAAGCTAAGTACTTTTCAGGTTGTTAAAGAGGTTTTTTTTTTTTAACCATGATGCTCTTAAATATACTTCTTAAATATTTGGACTTATTAATTATTGTAATTTTATTCTTTTTTTTTGTGAAATTTTTAAATATATAAAATTTATTTCAAAAAATTGAAGAATCTATTTTTGTGCGTTTGTCTACTTTATATTTTATTTTCTAATACATAAAATTTATTTCAAAAAAATGTTGAAAAAAATCATTTTTGAGTGTTTGTTTACTCTTTATTTAGCTTTCACATAGATAA
This sequence comes from Solanum sejunctum, assembly GCA_025642045.1. Classification (NCBI taxonomy): domain Eukaryota; kingdom Viridiplantae; phylum Streptophyta; class Magnoliopsida; order Solanales; family Solanaceae; genus Solanum; species Solanum sejunctum. The sequence continues at coordinate 411,651 of JAOTQJ010000072.1, read as the reverse complement.
ATTTATTTTTAAAAAATAAAACTTTTGCTTTTATATGTAAATTTTATCTCAAAGATTCAAAAAATCTATTCTTGAATTCACTTTTAAAAGAACACTGAATATATAGTTTCTTTAACAGTATTTTGACTCTCGTACTCTTGTAACATCATAGCGTACAAATAACATTGTCACATATAATTCTGAATCTGCTAGCCTGCTCTACTCTTAGGTAGAGTAGCTTATATTATGGTACTTTTAGTTGATATTTGTTTTTGATGAATGTAGGAAGAGGAATTCAATCAACCGTATTCCCCGGCTGCGCGGAGACATTTGAAATAGAGTCGCAACAATCTAATATTATCTCGCGGTCTGGAGCAAGAGGGCGGGGATCTCCCGATCGTCACCAGAAAGTTAAGCGTTTTCGGGCGGGAGATATTCTTGCATTGCCTGCTGGAGTTACTCACTGGACATACAATGATGGTGAAGAACCTATTATTAGTGTCTCACTTATTGACACTTCTAATGAGGCCAATCAACTTGATCTCACATTCAGGGTAATTTACTTCATTTTAAAAAGAATGATATCTTTCTAAATAAAGAATTTAATTTTAAACTTTTCAATTGTATCTTTAATTAATGACATGAGGAAGTAGTTGTTTTCACAAGATACAAGGAAAAAAAAGAAAAAATTGGAACCATATAGAGTTGTTTCGAGTACAAAACATATCCCTGTCTCAGAGATAGAGCAGTTGTTTCTGATAAGACGACCCTCGGCTCAAGGATGTTGTAACAAAATCATGTTACTTTAATTCTCTTATTTTATGTTTTGTTGATTGATTTTCAACTTGGCAGAAATTCTTCCTTGCTGGAAATCCTCAACATGGAGTACAACAACAAACATTAGGAAGACAACAAGAGCAAGCCGGCCAATATGGAAGCCGAGGCTCTGAACAACAGAGTGGAGGCAACGTGTTAAGTGGATTCGATGCTGAAATCCTCTCTGAGGCTTTCAACGTCGACCTTGAGGTCATAAGAAAGCTCCAGCAAGAGGCACCGCAGAGGGGAATTATTGTCCGGGCTGAGAACCTTCGTTTCCTCCTCCCGGAGGACAGACAGGAAGAAGAAGAACTACGCGAACGGGAGAGTCGAAGAGGATTCCCTCTTAATGGATTGGAAGAAACTTTTTGCACAATGAAGTTGAGGGAGAACATTGGTCATCCTACTAGGTCTGACGTGTACAATCCACGTGGTGGACGCATAAGCACGGTCAATAGTAACACCCTGCCCGTCCTTAACTGGCTCCAGCTCAGCGCTGAGAGAGGGACGCTCTATAGAGTAAGTGCTTAACCCTATTAAAGAGTTTAACTTTTATATACTGACTTTTATGCTAAAATTTTTAATTTTTTATATATCGTTACTCTAAACTTGTAGCTCGATATAAATGCATTTATTCATCACTATGAATTAGAAGCCTGAGATAAGTACAATACTCGTAATCATCATTAGCTAGTAGCTTAAGATAACTACATATAACTGTTCATGCTAATTTGTCCATAGGGATTACTCAGTTGACCAAAAGGGTATTCATTGTGTAAGACATATTTATTATGATCGATGTATATAAGTTAAATTTCAATATTTGAAGTTGCTTGTGACATTTTTTTCGCGTATTACAGAATGCTCTAGTGGCACCACATTGGAACCTGAATGCTCACTCAATCATCTACATCATTCGTGGGAACGGACGATTCCAAGTGGTAGGGAACGCGGGGAAGTCTGTGTTTGATGGTGAGGTGAGGCAGGGCCAGTTGATAGTCGTGCCTCAAAACTTCGCGATAGTGAAGAAGGCAGGGGATCAAGGGCTCGATTACATAGCTTTTAAGACCAATGATTACGCGATGACTAGCCCGTTAGCAGGGCGCTTATCTGCTATCCGAGCCATGCCAGAGGAGGTCCTGATGAATTCCTACCAAATTTCTAGGCAGGAGGCCAAGAGCTTGAAGTATAATAGGGATGAGCTTAGTGTTTTTGGACCAGGAGCTAGGTCTAGTAGGCCATATGCCTAAAATATGAAGTGTAACATTATGTAAGTGGAAAAAAAAATCAAAGTGATGTTGTGTCTCAAATATCCTATCTTTTATGTTAGGATTTGTATAATGAGGGAATAAAAGAATGCCTCTTGTAAAAGGCCGTTCTGGCGTTTAATCTATTGAGTGAATTGAGAAATATGTTTAATGTTTGTCTGTCTTTCTAAGACATATATCAAGCATTGCATTCTTCAGATAAATCGAATCGAAGTAATTGAATGACTAACTTGAGCTTATATGACATGATCGAGTAGTAAATTTAAATTTTTTTTCTTTTTTCATACAAAAAATCCTTTGGAGTAAATGGTAATATTACGATCATGTGATCAAAAGCAAGGTCCCTCAATATGTCTCTATCTATATAATTAACATCTTTTTCACTTCCCAATATTGTATTTCCCACTATCTATATACTACATGTTAAAACTAAAAACAAAGAAGTTCAAAAATCAAAATATTAATAAAATAGTAAAAGAACAAAAATAATTTGGTGGTCCTCCTGCCCATATTTAATGGTGAAGAAAAAACACATGAAATTTTCAAACTTATCATGCTCCCAATTTATCTACACTCCACTTGTGGGATATCACTGGCTATGTTGTTGTATCATGCTCCCAAATTATGATGGAACCCAAAATTGACCCCTCAAAGTTGTGGTAATTCTGAAAAATCCTCAGCCTTTATGAAAATGTTGAACAAAAAGTCCATGTCATCCTCCATTATTGGTGTACTACTGTTAAACATGTCCAAACTTTGAAATTCTTCACCATCCCTCGTAGTAACAAAATTGAAGTTGTTCTCCGTTGTAAATTCACCTGTCGAGAAACTCTCGTCGATCTTGCTAAAATATTTTGATGAGTCAATTTCTTCCAATTTAATCATCTGATCATTGATCATCGTATCGAAAGTAACAATTGATGATGACCTAGATGTCATGACTGATGCCTCGCTAAACGATATTTGCGATGAGTCAGAAGCACACATGGAGCTATTTATTTGATTAATACTTCTACAGTGACTTTTGGAGTTTTGAGGAGACTGATAATTTTTTACTCTTTTCTTTAAGTATGTGTGTCAAATATTTTTTATTTCATTATCTGTTCTTCCTGGTAATCTTGCTGCTATTGCTGACCATCTGAAAGAAAAAAAAGTAATTTTTTTATTGTGATAAAAGAATAATATAACAATCTTTGTAAATTAAAATAGTGCTTTGATATTTGAAGTTTTTGTTAACTATAGTATATTCATGATGTCAAATAATATAATTCTCCAAATAATATTAACAATTACTGCAAATAGAATTTTAGTTAATATTAACAATAAATTTCATAATTAATTACTGACCTATTGCCAAGAATTTCATGTAGATGGATGATATTATCTTCTTCTTCTTTGGTGAAATTTCCGCTTTTTATCTGGACTTAAATAATTCATCCACCTGAGTCTACAACTTTTTCCACATCTCAATAACCCTGAATTAAAAAAAAAATCAGAAATGAGTTTTACTTTCCAAAATCTCAAGAAAAATAAATCAAAAATTGGTTTTGATCATTTAACGCAAAATTCTTTAAAAAATATTTTCTATTAATTGATTTTTTCATAAATGATTGACCAATAAAATAGTTATTTCCTTTTATTCTATGTCATTCTTTTTAATCAAGCATAAAATCTATTTAAAAAAAAATCTTTAAATTAGCAGTCATAAACAGTTTATATTTGACGAATCAATTTAAAAAATATTTTTATCAGCACTAAAAACATCAATTTGTGTTTGACCAAAATTCTCAAACTACTCTTGCAAAAAACTAATTTTTTTCCAACTTTTAAATAAAATAACTCTTATTACAATCAAAATTATTATTATTATTATTATTTACTAAAAGTTTGATCAAACATATCAAATTTCGAAATGCTTGACTAAACATGTTTTATAGTCAAAACATTTGCAAATTAGAAAGGAAACATTATAGTAATAACATACTAAATCGAAAGTAAGATCATATAAATTGAAATAAACAAAATATTATTCGAATTTTTTTTGAGTAATTACCAGCTTGTTTAGGGAGAGCACGCCAATTGCCATGGCCATTTTTTTTTATGTAAGAGATAAGAATTTGATCTTCTTGTTGAGCCCATGGCCCTTTCTTTAAGCCTGTCTTCTCACAACAAGGTGCTCTAACCATTTCTTTTATTTTTTAGCACTTTTTTTTTTAAACAGACTTAAAAAAAAAAAGTTTTTCTTTTTTTTGGTGTGTGTGTGAGAGAGATATTAGTAGAACTCTCACTCTTTAGTTTTAGTTTAATGAAAGAAAGAAAAATGGGGAAAAGGAAAGTGTTTAGTGAAGGGTAAGAGTACTAGGTGTTTATAATAACATATTTTAAAAGCAATAAAAATAATAGTCAAAGGTCAAAGAAGTCCTTTGTTGCAAATTCCACGAAATTGGATTTATTTATTTATTTTTAATTAAAAAATTATTTTTTCTGTCTCATTTTATGTAATTTTTTTAATTGACTTTGTGTTTATGAAAAAAGTATTTAATATTTGTAATAATCTAAAATAATTCTTAAATGGTTATAATATTGAAAATTACTTCATTAAGAATATATGAAGAATTTTAAAATTAAATTATTTTTAATTATAATAAGATAATATTTTTTTTAAAATAAATTAAAAAAAAATATTACATAAAATAAGATAGAAGGTGTAACGTATTTTGGATAATGTATAATGCAATTGCATGGGCCATTAAAATGGGTTTGGGAAAAAAAAGTGTGGTTTGTTATATTAGTTCCTGAGCAATTGTGTAAGAGTGAGTTTTACTCGGTGGATGTTTAAATTGGATTATTTTTAATGTTATTTGATTTTTAAATTTTTTTTAATTTTTAAAGTATTTAAATAATATAAAAATATACTTTTTAAAATCTGAAAAAGTACTTAAAAAAGTCAAAATTTTAAAACTTTTGATTTTTAATTTTTAAAGTTACTGGAAAAAAAAGTCAATCCAAATGACACCTTAGTATATATTTGAATAATAGTCATTGTGTGTTTGTTGAGTTTAAAAAAATATGGTGAGAAATTTAACCAAATAGTCGGTCCAAAAATGAAAGAGCTAATAGAATATTACTGTCATCAAAGATTGTGGTAGGATGTAAATAAAGTGATAGTTCAGATAGTTAACCATTTGAACTCTTTAAGTTTCTCTATATAAAGTTGACTTATGATTTTTTTAAAAAATAAAATTTAACTTTTAAAATTTTGCAGAATTTTTGAACAAATAATCAATCAGATTCACGATTTATTATAATATATGAAATAATCACCTGTTTATTATTTTTAATTCAAACAATTATTTAAATTATTCAATGAAACACTTTTACCCTCCATCAATTTCGAATGGAGCCAAAGATTTACTATTTTTTGGCTTTGAGATATGATGGAATAAAGCAATATTACTCTTTAAACTGTCTGCGCTTCTTTCAATTATGAAGTAGCAGTTAGTCAATACAACTTTCGACGCTCATCATAGGTCATATGAAAACAGTCGCGCTATGTTTTTAAACATAGGGGTCAGACTGCGTACATCCGACCCCCCCTTACTCTGCAACAGGTGAAAGCTTTTAAGGCATTGTGGTAATATTATTGTTGTTGTTGTTAATGAAACACTTTTACAAGAGACGAATAGTATTTGTGTTCATTGTTCTCACTTCCTTTCTTTTTCCTAAAATACTTTTCCTTTAGTAATAAAATTTAGTGAACTCAAGTTGCCACGTTTTTATATTTATCTTAGACCTTTTTTCGCATTTAGAGGTGAATTTAAAATTTTAAATTTGTATATTATAAAATACTTTTCATCAATCTCGGATGGAGCCAAAGATTGACTATTTTTTGGCCTTGGAGTATGATGGAATAAAGCAAAATAGCTCTTT
>JAOTQJ010000072.1:386307-405558 GCA_025642045.1 Solanum sejunctum | reverse complement strand
ACTTTCGACGCTCCTCATGGGTCATCTGGAAACAGCCGCTTTATGTTTCTAAACATAGGAGTTAGGCTGCGTACATCCGACCCACCCTCACCCCGCAATGAGCGGGAGCCTTTTGAGGCACTGGGGTATGTTGTTGTTGTTGTTGTTGTATATTATAAAATAATCATAAATTAGTATACAATAATAATTAGAACTAAGAATTGGGTTCTAAACTAAATGTTAATAAATCCTCTAATTAATTCACGTTACAATAAATTGTATCGTGGCTAAAAAAAAAGAACAAGAATTAGTGCATCTAATACGTATGTTGTCTGTTCAATTTTATCTATAAAAAGTACGATTTTAAAAAGTTCTAAAAATCAAAATCGATAATATTTTTATAAAAATATTATTATGAAGAAGAGAGTAACTCAATTAGTTGAGCCCTTTCGTTAAATTTTTTTTTTTTAATTTGTTGTAGAGTGACAAAATAGCTAAAAAAAATTTGATATGATTTGGAAAAAAATAGGTATATGTGAAGAAAATGGAAAAAAAATATAATCTATTTATAATTTTTAACCTTTAATTTACAAATTACGTTTTTATAAATTTATTGAAATGGACACTTGGATAATAAAATGACGACAAAAAGAGCATTTTGACCCAATTAGTCAAAGTCAAGTATTTGGGGCGGCAGCTTTACAAATTGCACACGAATGTGCCTTTCCTTGGTGGTGCTAGTGAGCTATGCCATTTAGACTTCTCCGAAAATATTTTTTGGTGTATTTTTTATTGTTAAAAAATTTAAAATATATGTGATAATATTTTTAGAGGATTCTAATAACATAAATAGTAATTAGAGCTTCTCTTTATCGATCTTATGTGATGCGAATTTGAATTAATCAGGACAATAGCTAATGAATACTACGTAGTTGTAAAAGAAGAAGAAAAATACAAAGCGTAAAAGCTCTTTTAACATATTTATATAGTAATAATAATAAACTCAGTATAAGTCCTACACAACCTAACTCCTATCTAGTAAAGATAGAAAAGTTGTTTCTGATAAAAATACACTCAATTTAAGTAAAGTATATCAAAATCGAGTATAAAAAAAATACAACAATGAACATGATAATAACATAGTAATCAAAGCAAAGTATCAAAGCGAAACAACAAATAATGATAAAATCAAAGATCAAAGTTTTTTTATATTCTAAGCCGTGGCACGTTGACCGTAGCCTCGCGGGGAAAATGTCTGCGGGGACCACAAACGTGGTCCCATTCGGACGGAAATTAGAAAAGAAAAAGGTCAGGGAGTACATGATCACAAATCCAATCCTGTTTTCCTTATGTGTACAATGGTTGTATGAAATGGCCAACGCGAATATAAACGAGATCATGAATAAAAACTCCGTCAATTGGATCGTGAATCAACCTAATTTATCAATGAATGCCACAGTAAACCAGTACCCCGGGATGGTACTACAAAGAGTTATAAGACACATTCATTATCTCGCTGAAAATACCTTTTTACAAAAGATTTTGACCGTAGAAAGCAATGTCTAGCAAACCCCACGTGCTTGTCATCCCGAGCAAGTGGAACCCGTGGCGATAGAGGAATTGCATCGTAAACAACCCGAAATCGCTCCCTATGTCCTTCGGAACTTTCTCTTGCTCTGCCTCTATTTCGGTTTGTAGCAATCTAGACATGTCTAGCGGCTATTTTCGCGTTTTTAGCCACTAAGGCTGTGTAACGCGCTGTCTCAGGCATCTTCATTCGCCAATAGTAGGTTAGTAAAGCTGGGAGAGCGCCAATCATTGAGATCACTTGCCATGCCATGTCAGCCTCGAGGACAGTAGAAGCAACAGCATTGTCCTGATTGGCAGGGGCAGGGTACCCTGCATTAAATAAAGCGGAAATAACAATCGCCACCATTCCACCAACCAAGATTCCGAACCCTTGCATTGCAACAGCAGCAATAATCGGGCCCGAGTCCTTTTATTGGCGTACTCATACATGATGGTGGCGGATAAAGGGTAATCGCCACCAATCCCAAATCCAAGCCAAAACCTGAAGAAACAAAGCATAGCTATGACGCTTTGTGGGGTTATGACCAAATGAGAGCTCGGAAGCAATGGAACAAAGGACCATCAGCATAAGTGTCATTCCATACACTCTTTTCCTACCTAACTTATCACCAAGCCACCCGAAGAACAATTGACCCGCGAGTGTGCCATAAAAGGCGACACCATTAACAGCAGCGGAGACGTTAGGGGGCAGGGTCCCGGGGTTTGGTGTACCATCGCGATGATAATAAATTCGTCCGAGTAATTTCGTGACCAAAGAAATGGAGAAAAGATCATATGCATCAGTGAAAAAACCCATGTCAGCAACAACAATATCAGTGAAGTGATAAAAAAATAATAAAAAAGATGAAAATTTTATGATAAGATAATTTGAATATAATTAATAGAATCTAATCTAAGTAATTTTGAGTGTCATTTGTGTAGAATTTGATAATGATAAGGTCTACGTATATTTTACTCAATTCCGATCGCACTTGTGAAATTTTATCGACTATGTTGTTGTTGCATTTGTGTATAGAATTTGGGATGGATTTTGGATATTGACAAGTTAGTCAAAGATAGAGGAAAGTCAACTCAAATTTATAACTAATTTTGACTACCTTAACAGTGTGTAAGCAAAATAGAGTCTATGACCTTTAACTTATACTCCAAAGATTTTATTTTATATGATATTTTTTTAAAAAAAATTTAATCTATTACATAAAGAATGTAATACCTTTATATGTATTTTTGACATAAAAATCTTTGTGTTTTCAGTTCTGTAGTCATTCAAATGCCACCGTATAAAATAAACAAGAGGAGTATACATAATCCAAAAAATTGTGAAACTAAGGTTAAACTTGTTTTCCAACTGACAGAATTGGCTAACCGCACATATAAGGTTATGTACATATAATAAATATTAAATTCTCTTGATGAAAATTTCTCCTCCATCACTCTAGCTTTTGATATGGGCGGAATTTTAAAAAATTAGGTCTTATGCTCACAACCTTGCCTTGTAAATCTACAAGAGGTTGATTTAATAGACTTATGGACTGCACTTATACATTCCTTAAAAAAAACAAAGAAAGATACCCATCATATATACTAATCAAGATTTTCTTTTTTATGTTATCTTTGATTTTGAATTTAAAGTGATTAATTTAAAGTATTGTTAAAAAGTCAATGCTTTGAGTTAGATACAGCTAATTAAAAAAATTAAAGTTAGATAATCTATTAGAATTATTTTAAAAAATAAATTAAATAGGACATATTCAGCTATTAAAATAGTCGTGCTGACGGTTAGTCATTCACATCATATACTAATTGATTGTACTTCCTAGTGTTAACTTTTATTTTTCATTTTATATTTTGTTTCTCAATTTGATATGTATATTGAGACCAGACTAATTTTCTGAAATATCAAAAATCTCAGTTTGAGAATAGAATATTTTGTATATCAAAGATAAGTTAATTATGAGGGATTGAATTCGAAATTCTGGTTAAAGAATAGAGTATGACAGACATTTGACACTCTCTCATAATAATTTAATTTATTATTATACTCAATTGTACTACTTTGCATTTTTTTTTACTATTTTCAATATTTGAAGATTAAACGCATAGTTTATTGCTGTTTCTATTATTCTATATATTAATACTATCTTTCATTCTTTTTTTTAAAAAAATAAAATTTCTTGAAAAGAATCGAATGAATGATGAGATTTTGAAGGGTTATTTGATAGCACAAATAAACCTCGACATTGCCAAAAGAATATCACTAACAATTTGAATTTCAAATAAAACAAAAGATACATAGAGAAAATGGTGAAAAAAAAATTACAGAATCACACAAAACTACAACACAATACTCCACAAGCAATTTAATTAATAAGTTCATGTTTCTCCAGATATAGTTTCCTGCGATGCTTCCTCTAGGGATTTGCCTTTTGGCTCGGGCATCTGTCCTCCCAGGGCTTATCAAATCCTTGATTTGGTCAGGAATGCACTGCTTTGCTGAAGTGAAGAGGCGGGGTGGACACACCCGCAAGGAAACCCATCTCGAAACCGGCGAGTTGCCTAAAACCTCCCTTGTTGTCTTGCTTGCTTTCGGATAAGAAAGACTAGTCACTTTAACCTACCTTCCTAGCTTTAGTTGCCTTAAGGCCTGTCTTTCTTTCAGAACTGAATTAGTTTTTTGAAGTTGAATTAATTGAAACCCATTCGATGAGAGGCTAACGTGGCCGCATTGATCGCTTCAATCGGGGTATAAAATACCTGCGAAAGCAATCCAAGAGCACTGATGCCTCCTAGAACAATAAGTGAGTTCTTTATTCCGATACCTGCAGGGTACCCTGCATCAGTTTTCGTGGGATCTTTGCTTTGGGCAGCGTACAGGAATCTGTACGCGCCCACTATAGCCCAGCCTTACCCGCAGCTGCAGAAATCCCATGACATGTTGAACGAAGCCTGGCTGGGAATATCTCAGTCGAGACCACAAATTCGCGAAGAAAAACGTGAGGGAGTACATTACCACTAACCCAATACGGTTTTCCGCCAATGTCCAATGATGGTAAGGGATGGCGATCGCGAACATGAACACCGTCATGAAGAAGAATCCCATCAATTGGATCGCGAATCTTCCAATGATGTCAATGAACGCCACGGTGAACCAGTACCCTGGCACAGTACTGCACAGCGCAATCAAGGTTTGCGCTTTCGCAATTTTGTAAACTTCCTGAACAGCATTCATTGTTGGGGCTTTCGGGATCCATCCAACGGCGGAGAAAACATCTTTCTGGAATAGATTTTGGCTGTAGAAAGCAATGTCTAATAGAAACCAAGCGGAACACGTTCCGAATAGGTGCAATCCATGCCGTCTAACGAATTCCCACGAAAACAGACCGAATTGATTAGTTTCATCCCTGGAAATTTGTTCGACTTTCGCATCCTCGGGGTCAATTTCAACTTGCAGCACCCTTCCCATGTCCTGTGCGGGCATCTTCATGCGCTAGTAGTAAGTGAGGCCTGCTGGCAATGCTCCGAACATGAGAATAATACGCCAACTGTAGTCGGCTTGTGGCACGGTGGACAAAGCAGGATTTTCCACGTAAAGAAAGACAATGAATTGTTGGGGGAAGCAACGCCTAAACACAACGGAAACGTAATATAATTTTTTCCCCAAATAAATAAAATGAATGACAAGACACAATAAATTTCAAAATTTTCAGCAGCAACACAGCAATGAAGAACAGAAAAATAAAGTAGTGAAGGCACAATTTACGTGGAAACCCCAAATCGGGGAGAAAACCACGGGACCGTTCAACAACGATCCGAAAACTTCCACTAATTACCAAAACCAAGTGGGTACAACAAGTTCTCCTCTCTAGTAAACACTAGAGGCAAATACAATCATCAACAAACAATCTTGGCAAGATAACAATTCACAATTTCACCAAAAATAGAGGAAAAAGGTACCAAAAATGCAGTCTGATAAATGCAGTCAGAAAATGACCTTCCGGGCATCAAAACGAAAAATTATTCGGTGTACTTGTAGAGGAGAGTGTCAGTAACAACATACTAAAATTTGAGGACGAACGAACTCCGTTTGACCTCCGATTCAGAAGAAAAAACAGCTGCTTGCACAGTGTAGAAAATGCAGATTTTGTGCTGCTGCTTTTCTGTTTTTCTGGGTCTGATTTTTTCTCTGCTGACTGATTTTCTACATTGCTGGTTTGTTTTATATTTCACACAACAAATAAAATGAGCCAAGAAAAATAAACATAAATATTGGGCTTAAAGTAGTCCAAATTAATTGGGTTATCTCTCTCTATGTAGGAGGGATATTAATAAACTTAAATTATTACGAGTGGATCTTTCTAATGATAAATAAGTATATATGGACTCATTCGCTCATAGAAAATGAAATCAACTTTCAAGTGGGGGCCGTATACGCGCGATCAAATCCAGCTGAAGTGATGAGTGCAATTATCCCACTGAACAAAATTCCAAACCCTTGCATAGCGAAAACCGCGGCTATGAACACACCACGTGTCTTCTTGTTAGTGTATTCGGACATGATCGTGGCGGATAAAGGGTAATCGCCTCCAATACTAAATCCAAGCCAAAACCTGAAGAAACATAACGTGGCCATAACAACCTTAGGGGTATGACCGAAGGAGAGCCCAGAAGCAACAGAACACACAACCATGAGAATCAAAGTCACACCATAGACCTTTTTACGTCCCATTTTGTCTCCGAGCCAACCGAAGAAAAGCTGGCCCGTGAGGGTGCTGACTAGGGAGACACCTGTCACGGAAGCCGAGGCGACCGGAGGGCGGGTCCGGGGTTTCAATAGATCCAGTTTGGTGTAGTCTATACGTCCCAGTATTGGTAAAGTTGAGTTTTAGCTAAATCAAGTGCATTAAGCACTTGTAAATTATTATCCTCAACAGCCATAATGCATAAAATTATAGATTCAAAAAATTATGCACTTTCTTGATTTTGGTGAGAATTGATGAGTTGACATTTGGGAAAATTGCAACTACTTATAGGTTTGTTACACTAATACCATTTCATACACAAAAAGAATATATTGGGCATATACCTTTATTTATATCATGTCAAGCTTATACCAGCATAACTAACTTTGCAATTTTTTACTACCATTTTTAATTAAGTATTTGAATATATAGTTTAAGTCTTTGAAGTTGTCTGCAATAAGCTGGCAAGTTGTTAAGTCTTCTGAAATGCACACCATTATCTTTATTTTAACATAATAGTCTTCTTATAGCTAGATATTATATTTGTAAAATACAATTCTTTCTAATGTTTATGTGGTTATAAATCAGTTTATTGAAGTTACTTATAAAAAAATTAAAGATATTATGAGCTTAACTTAACCTCAAAGGTTAATGAACTCGAGAGGTGAAAGTTGTCCAACAAGGACGAAAAAACAATAATGGTTACAAGTTCAGTAGAACTTGATAACTTTAGCTCGAACTTTGTATTTATGTTAAAATTTTCATTTTAATATATGTAACAATAATCTAATTAGAACTTAGTAAGCAAACCAAAAAGAGTGGTTCACAACTCATAAACTAAAATTAATTCCAACTCCACATTTATTGTCCAAGACCGTATAAAGAGATCAAAAACTCCTTTAATTCACTAATGTGAGGCTCAATAATTAGCATAGAGTGAGAGGTGCGGTTATATATCTCTCCACCCTTAATTAGAGGTGTAAACCTACAATGAGATATTAGTGGCGGAGCCGCATATAGTAATTAGGGGGTTCATCTGAATCGTCTTCGATAAAAAATTATACTATTTTTATATGGTAAAAATAATTTTATATATATATAATTGATGTCGAACTCCCTTCGATTAGTTCATATGTTTACTTTTTAAAATTTTAAACTCCCTTAAAGAAAATCTTGAATTTGTCACTGAGTGAGATTGTTGATATCTCTCTACCGTTAATTAATCAGAGGTCAAAATCTGTAGTGAGATTATTGATATCTCTCCACACTTAATTAGAGGTCTAATGTTTGGATTTTGGAATGAATAAATGAGGTTTTAATTTCTTTTTTCCATTGATCTTTTTCACTTTTATATTTTGTTGTTGTTATTTCAATAAATGATATATAAGTGGTCTTGCAACTTCTTTTGAGTAATTATAATTAGCAATAAGACATCGTTTACTTCTCTGATTATCTAGAATAATAAAAATTAGAAAACGATGGGTTAATTATATTATTCAATTATCAACTCTTTCTTGAAAAGTATTTTATAATTCAATAATCAAAGTCAATGCTTGAAGCAATTTCGGGTAATTAAAAATTTGTATACATATGTATTTGTATGGTCGAAAAGTTTGAAAATAAATGGGTTGACAACAATGACAAATCACCATTGTAGCAATTATATGAAATTTATGTTTTATATTGAAATTTATTTAAGATAGATTTATGTGTTAAACCATTTTAATTATTGAAATTTTAAGAAAATTTTATTCAATTGAACTTCGTACAAAAACGTCTGACATTTAGCCTAATATATGTTTTGACATCAGGCGAAAATATCCAAACCTATCAATTTTGGTAGCTGATTTGGAACTGAATTATACAGGTATAAAATCTTGCATATAAATAAAATTAATATAGTATTAGGTCTGCAAATTAGAAATTCACATAACTAATACATATACATAAAATATGAATGTATTATTTTATGTAGCGTATTGAAACTACGCCCATCGGTATTGCATGAATAATTTAATCCTGCATGACTAATTTCAACATAAAATAATAAAACGATTCTCTTGTAACTAATCCTTGCATTACCAATACTTAGTTAAATATGACTCTCTCTCCACATGCAAATGCTCACTGCACACGCAAATGGAAATATTTACAAATTGTCAATTATCCAAATTGCTTAAACCCTCTGACTTTCATTATTAAGTTATAACACATTTTTTCAATATAGTGATTGATATTTGGAAATAAGATAAAATAATTAAATCTTTTTTCATGGTATAATCTTTTATCAAAGAAGTAAATGATGTATTACTGATAATGTACGTTATGTACTAATCAAGGTCCATGGTTCATTATATTTGGAAAGTAAAGAGCAAGTCCGGTACACTAAAATTCTTACTATGCGCAAGGTCTAAGGGCCCAACAACATGGGTCTATTGTATGTAGTTTTATCTTACATTTCTGTTAGAAACTGTTTTTAAAATTTGAACTTGTGACCTCCTGGTCTATTTTGTATATTTGGAAAGCAACTATAGAAAATAAATATCAAAATCTTAAATGTATATTAAGACACAAATATCGATGTCATATGGCGAATCTTAGATTGAGAAGTGAAAAATGAACAAGAAAATGGAGAAATTCATGCCAGGAAATCCATGAGCAGCAGCTTTACACGACGCGAATTTGAATTAATCAGAATTATGAGTTTCAGATATAAGATGGTTACACCATAAAAACATACTTTGATTTCTTCACCTCGATACTGTTTGACTTGACACGAAGTTTAAGAAAAGAATAAAGACTTTTGTATTTAGTAGTTTAAAACACTTATTGATTATTTGTTTGTGATTATAAATAATTTCATTAAGGATAAACAAAGATCAATTTTGAAGTTGAATAATATTGTTTTCAATTATATAATGATATCACTCATTGTAAGACGAACGGGAAAAGTAATAAACAAAGTGATTTGGTTGATTGACTTAATATATAATAAGATAACAATGTTTAAAATATTGATAATGGTGTGCATTGTAAGAACTCTTATCACAGACAGCTGCAAATTCAACTACTATGAGCTAATACTCAAATTAAAAAAAAAAAATGCAAAGATAGTTCTTAATGTCATGCATAACTTAAATTAGTAAGATACAAAGGTATATGCCCATAATATCCCGGAAATTATTCTCTGTCTGAAATGGTATTAGTGAAACAAAACCTTATAAGTACTTGCAATTTTACCAAAGTTTAACACATTAATTCTCACCAAAATCAAGAATTATATTATGGCTGTTGAGGATAATAATTTACAAGTGCTTAATGCACTTGATTTAGCCAAAACTCAACTTTACCATTTCACAGCAATTATTATTGCTGGAATGGGATTTTTCACTGATGCCTATGATCTCTTCAGTATTTCACTTGTAACTAAATTACTGGGACGTATATACTACACCAAACCGGATCTATTGAAACCCGGGACCCTCCCTCCGGGCATCTCGGCTTCCGTGACAGGTGTCGCCCTAGTCGGCACCCTCACGGGCCAGCTTTTCTTCGGTTGGCTTGGAGACAAAATGGGCCGTAAAAAGGTCTATGGTGTGACTTTGGTTCTCATGGTTGTGTGTTCTGTTGCTTCTGGGCTCTCCTTCGGTCATACCCGTAAGGGTGTCATGGCCACGCTATGTTTCTTCAGGTTTTGGCTTGGATTTGGTATTGGAGGCGATTACCCTTTATCTGCCACAATCATGTCCGAATACGCTAACAAGAAGACACGTGGTGCGTTCATAGCTGCGGTTTTCGCTATGCAAGGGTTCGGAATTTTGTTCAGTGGGATAATTGCACTCATCACTTCAGCTGGATTCGATCACGCGTACAAGGCCCCCACTTTCGAGGAAAATCCTGCTCTGTCCACCGTGCCACAAGCCGACTACATTTGGCGTATAATTCTCATGTTCGGAGCGTTGCCAGCAGGCCTCACTTACTACTGGCGCATGAAGATGCCCGAAACAGCTCGTTACACGGCTCTTGTGGCGAAAGATGCCAAGAGAGCCGCGCAGGACATGGGAAGGGTGCTACAAGTTGAAATTGACCCCGAGGATGCGAAAGTCGAACAAATTTCCAGGGATAAAAAGAATCAATTCGGTCTGTTTTCGTGGGAATTCGTTAGACGCCATGGATTGCACCTATTCGGAACGTGTTCTGCTTGGTTTCTATTAGACATTGCTTTCTACAGCCAAAATCTATTCCAGAAAGATGTTTTCTCCGCCATTGGATGGATCCCGAAAGCCCCAACAATGAATGCTGTTCAGGAAGTTTACAAAATTGCGAAAGCGCAAACCTTGATTGCGCTGTGCAGTACTGTGCCAGGGTACTGGTTCACCGTGGCGTTCATTGACATCATTGGAAGATTCGCGATCCAATTGATGGGATTCTTCTTCATGACGGTGTTCATGTTCGCGATCGCCATCCCTTACCATCACTGGACATTGGCGGAAAACCGTATTGGGTTCGTGGTAATGTACTCCCTCACGTTTTTCTTCGCGAATTTTGGGCCTAATGAAACAACATTTGTGGTCCCGGCTGAGATATTCCCAGCCAGGCTTCGTTCAACATGTCATGGGATTTCTGCAGCTGCGGGTAAGGCTGGGGCTATAGTGGGAGCGTACGGATTCCTGTACGCTGCCCAAAGCAAAGATCCCACGAAAACTGATGCCGGATACCCCCCGGGGATCGGAATAAAGAACTCACTTATTGTTCTCGGATGCATCAATGCTCTTGGATTGCTTTGTACATTCTGTGTGCCTGAGCCAAAAGGAAAATCCTTAGAGGAAGCATCACAGGAAACTATATCCGGAGAAACATGAATTGTCTCAAAAAGTTACTTATTGTGTTTTTTTGTTTTTTATTTCTTCAATGCATTATCATGCATTGTTGCTTTAATTGCCTTTTTTGTATTGTCTAAGATTGCTTTGTTGTAATTTTTAAATTCTTTTGTTTTTTGGCCAAGTGTGTTATTGTAATTAGTTCACTTTATTTTGAGGTGAAAATGGTTTTATGTTGTAAAATGAATATCCACGTTAATATGTTTTATATCGTGTATATATTTGGTGGCAACTGGCAGAGCCTATAGTATTTAGGGGTTCATTCGAACTTTATTCGGTAAAAAGATTATACTATTTATATATGGTAGAAATAACTTTTTATCTATATATAATAGGTATCGAACTCCGATTCTTTTAATTAGTTTATGTGTCTAATTCTTAAAATTTTGATACGCCTTATAGAAAATTATGACTTCGCCACTATTTATAACAGCATACATGTACATAAGATAGGCATACACACATTATACTATGTGTTGTCAACTAACTATTCATATAATACGCTTGAGGCGCAAATATATACATGACAAATAGATATTCATGTAATATACTTGGTGCTTCAGTATATGTGTGTATATATATATATCTCCTCTTCTTGTAACAAAGGAACTAGCAAAAATAAAAATAATATACTCGTTGTTTTCTTAATCTTATTTGTTTTTTTTTAATATTGATACTCATTTCATGATATTTTATTATTTATTATTTGTTTGTAATTGAGTGATAAACTGATAATGACTTTCACCTTTTGGGACATCCCATGTTTATTTACTCACGCGATTCGGGCTTGGTCCAAGTTCAAGAAAACGGGCCCATGGGCTTTTTCTTGAGGTAAAAATCTCTCTAATTCTTTTGTGGGCCTAATGATTTGGATAAAAATTAGTTAATTAATTAAAATTTAGTATAAATTTTACAAATCCCATACATTAAAATATTAATTTCTTTTTATATCAATTATTTCTTAAATTACTAAAAATCTCATATTTATTAATTGTTTTGATACATCAAAATTTATTTCACGCATGTCAAAAAAAAGGAAACAAATCAATCAGTTACGCTAAAAAAAATATAATTTGTATCTAAATTTTAATATTTAAATATTTTAAATGAACTTTGAGTCTGAATTCTTATTATTTTTAATATTTTATTTTATTTTTATTTTTAATTATTTTTTAAATCAGCCCACGGGCCGGCCCAAATTGATATTGCAAAAGTTTAAAAATTAGCAGGCTTATTTGAGTCGGGCTTAACAAACTCATTTTTTAAATAGGCTACAAAAATCATAATCCAACCCTACTAAATTATGGTTTAAGTCAGACCAATCCAACGAACCTAATTTGACGGATTTATTGTTGAGTTAGTAAATTCGTTCGCAATTAATGATTAAAAAAGATAAAAGTGCTTTTCCAATACCAATATCACAGTGAAGTCATTGACAATAACATGCCATCATTCACTAAATATTTTACAAAAAAAGAAAAATCTACAAACTTCCCTCCAATTAAAGCAAGGGAGAGATTGATGTTAAAAAAAAAAATAGAGTAGGATGGACCTATATATGATTTACCAAGCACTAAAAATTACATTAGTAATATTTTTTTGTTATTTATTTAGTATACAATATTTAATATGAAACGTTAATTAATTGATATTTATATCATATAAAATATCTTACTTTCTTGATTCGAACTTAAATCATCTAACTAAAGATGACGAGATCTTATTCATCTCAGCACAAACCTTTATACTCATTACTATTACTGCTATGATCACTTGAACTCAAAAGTTGTTCCAAATAATCAACACCCAAGTCTTCAACCACTAATATATTGACATTATAGTTACTTTCATCTCTTATAACTTTACATTTTTTCTTGTTCAGTTTCCTCCTCCTCATAGAGTGTCTCTTCTTAAGAGACACAATTGGTGAACAACCTTCTTCAACATGAAATTTCATTTCATGAAGAGATTCAACAACTCTTTCAACTGAAAAATTCAAGATTGCACTTGTACCCCTCATTGAAAAAGCAGCTTGATCATACGCCAAAGCAGCATCTTCAGCACTATCGAATGTCCCTAACCAGACCCTAATTCCATTTCTAGTTGAATCCCTAATCTCTGCCGCAAATTTACCCCATGGCCTACGCCTAACACCTCTATAATTCTTTTCCTTTGATGAGGGTTTTGGCTCGACCATGGGAGCACTATTTGTTACAGAAGTGGTGGTGTTTGAGTCAGCTTGCACAAGAAGACCATAAAGGAACATCTCGTCCGAGTCGTTTACATTGAATGGAAGGGAAGGGGTGTTGAAATTCAAATTATAAAGAGAATGTAAAGAAGAGGAGGATAAAGATGATGAAGAAGAATCCATTGTTTTCTCTTTTTGGTTTCTATTTTTTTTCAAGAAAGATTTTTTAAGTAGGTGACTACTTTGTTTCTAGTAGTAATCCATTTTATGGGGATAAGTTATTGAGGCTTGATCCTCTTTTTATACCTATATTAGTAGAAGGGGCCCACAAAGAAAATCTAGATTGGTTATAAATTTTTAAAGAGCATAGTTTATAATATATACATACCCTATGAAGAAATTTTTATACTATCAAATCAGATAACTCTGGATAAAAAATTAGATTTAACTTCTATAAACAAAGTAAATTATTTGTTATAACAATAGGATAGAATATATTTGATAATGCAAAATTTCTTCACACTTTCACATATATCTCTCTAAAATAATATAATCGTCTTTGTTGAAGTAGGTCACTCATCTCATTAATCATCAATGTACGTTTTAGGCTTAACTCAAACCCTAAAAGTTAGCTCAAAGGGAGGAGGGTTGCCTAAACCTTATAAGAAGACCACTCATCCCATTAACCACCAATGTGGGATTTTGTGTCTCAACAGTCTTAACTAGAAACAACAACACCAATATGTGAGCATTTTTTTCTTTCCATCCACTATAAAACTCTACTATACTATTATCTATTTGTTATTTTCCATTCTATTGCACTTATATTTTAATTTATTAAAACATCAAATTAAACTCTTTCCAAAGTATTTGATGTGTCATTAATATCACAAGAAAGTAAAAAAAAAATGAAAAGAAATATTATAAGTGATGAAAAGGGCAAAAAGAAAAAAGGGTGACCAAGGAGGATGTTTTGGAATTAATTAATAGCTTCTTTTGATTAATTATTTTAGATATAATAATTTACAAATATGTAAAAAGGACACGTGGTCTAATATCATGGCGGCTAGGTCAAACAAGTCTTGAATGTTTTATTGACTTTTCTTATTATTCTTTTGAAATTCAACTTCTAGATCAATGTTTTAAAAGGCAGAATTGGAAGTATTTATTAAACACATTAATTAAAAAATTTAGATTCGAAATTTTTAAATGAAAATTGGGAATATTTTATTTTCAAAGTAAATACTTTTAGTATAATTTTAAATTAGTATATTAAATTTATAAAGTGGATATCAAATATTGAAGGAAAAAATGTAAAAGGAATGTTGGACTCTAGGGAATTTTCATTTTTTCCAAACTTAAGCCATTTGGGGTATCATGGAGTAAAGCAAAATATCTCTTTAAACTGTCTGCGCTTCTTTCAATTGTAAAGTAACAGTTAGTCAATATAACTTTCGACACTCATCATAGGTCATCCGGAAATAGTCGCGCTATGTTTTTAAACAAAGGGGTCAGGCTGCGTACATCCGACCTCCCCTTATCTCACAATGGACAGGAGCCTTTGAGGCATTGGAGTAATGTTGTTGTTGTTAAATCAGAAATTTCATTAAAAATATTTAATATATATTTAATCAATTTTAATTAAAAATTTTGAATAATGACCACACATATGCAGTCATCGATAATGCAAAAATATTCCTAATACATATTACAAATATTGAGTAGAAAATCAAATTATATTAATATTTTTTTTATGAAGAACGTTTAACTGATCATTCGTGGATCGTTATAGCCTTAAGTGACACGATGAATCATCAAATTTGAGTTGCGTGTTTTATATCAATTTGATTTTTGTGATACAATTTCTTGTTCTATGGAGACAAATCACTTTAGGAGATTCATGTGAACTAATTTAATTAAAGATAATCATAATTGCTGCTTCACAGTTAACACATATTTTTCTGGCATTTCATACGTATGCTTTTGAAAATTATTGATGTATACAATAATAATATCGATATAATTTCACGAGTGGAGTTTGAGAAAAATAATATATATGCAATTTTATTTCTATTTTTATAGGTTAAATATTTTATTTCCGATTAACTCTGAGCGACCTTTCTCCTTTATTCAAACTTATTTATGTAGACGAAGTTATATATCTTGTTAGCTTATTTTCATAGGAATAGCTCTTGAAAATTACTAATTTATACAATAATATATCAGTATACTTTCACGAGTCAGCTTGAGAAAAATAATGTATACGCAATTTTATTCATATTTTTATGAGGTAAATATATTATTTCAAAATAACTTTGAGCGATTTTTTCTCTATTATTCGAACTTGAGAAAAATAATATGAACAAACTTATATAGACGAAATTATATATCTTGTTGGCTTTTATATATATATATATTATCTAAAATAGTATCAAAGAAGAAAAAGGGCATATATATAACTAGTAAAGGATTCATTAACCTTTAAAAAAAAGGCCATTTGTCATGAAAATGATTTATGTATAAATTGTCCAAATACAGACCCCCTTTGATTTTTTATCTCTTTTCTAAAAAAAAAAAAAGAAAGAAAGAGTGTTATAATACATAATACATGTTTGTATTTAAATTTCTTTCATTTCACGTAAATATGATTAAATAATAAATATATACTATTCATTTTGTTATGTTACTTAATTACAATAAATTGATATGCTCTCTCCGTCCAATTTTATTTGGCCCTTATACTATTTTGGATGTCCAATAATACTTGTCCATTTTAATGAGATCAAGAGACAATTTTACAGTTAGTTCTTAATTTACTCTTATCATTAATTATAATCATTTTCCTATTATATTTTTCAAGACATCATATTTATTATACGTCTTAATTTACCCTTATCAATAATTATAGTCATTTTTCTATTATATTTTTCAAGACATCATATTTACTATATTCAAAAGGTAATTTAGTAAAATTACTTCATCATTTATTACTTTTAAATTCCTGTATCAAGTCAATAGGGATCAACTAAAATTGAACGAATGGAGTAATTTTTTTGACATAAACATCGAGTTCAGATAAATTTATATCTTGAAACTCTACATAAATTAACTAAATATTGCACCTTGACGCTGACCTCTCGATACAAACAAATTCAAATTAGATCAAATTAAAAAAATAACTCGTTTCACTAAACTCTCGTTATAACAACGTGGGAAAAAAGTTATACCGTATAACTAAAAAAGTTTTATTAGTATGTTTTTAGAAAAGCTAAAACAAAATTAATTAAAAAATATTGAGTAATTCCCTTCTTATGTCATTGAACGCCGCTTTCGTATTGGTTTTTTCTTTTTCTTTTTATTTTTTTATAATAATTTGTTGTCAGGTATAAATCACCAATCGATTAATTTAAATTTCACATCATATAAAATTTATTAATGCACACAAATTTCTTTTCCGAACTAGCATTAAGGATTTCTTATAAGTGCTTGTGATATGATCAAGCGGAGATATTTGATGTGACTTACATATTGTAAAAAACAAATAATATAAATAAAAATTATGCTAATTGGGATCTTGGACTATTCTATACTCTATTCCCTTTAATTAACTTATTTTGGTCTAAATAATTTTTTATTGGATTGGGTCTTGACCTATTATGATCTGTCCAAATTTGATCTGACTTAGTCGATAGTCACCCCTAAATGTAAAGCATTAAATGGAGATTCTCGTGCAAAGAATTTGACAAGGAGAGACACTCGTGTTCGATTCAGAAGACAACCAATCTTCTTATTATTATACTTTTACAATCTATCAGAACTTATTTTTTCGCTCTAGCCGTCAAACATAAAGACTTTTAAGTAAAAATAAAATTTGATTTTTATGCTCATACAACAAAATTAATATGAAAAATATTAAAAATATAAATTTCAAAAATTTTGAATTCAAGTATTTTTAATTCTTTGCTTTCATATAAGGAAAATAATGGATAAAATCCCAAACTTCCAACTAGTAATGAGTCGTAATCACAAACACAAATATGATAGTATAAAATATTCCAAGCAAACACATATGAGCAGCATAATTAGGCAGTTTTCTAGAACAAAATGATTATTTTATATATACAAATGTATGTGCATGTGTTTTTTATATTTAAATAGATTTATAATACCATGCTTAGTTTCTTAATTAAATAATAAATCTTTTTTTGGATAGATTAATTTTAATAATTAATTAAAGTATTTTATTTATTTTTAAATATTTTAAATTATCAATTATCACGATTTATGATATCTCTTACAATCTTACATAACATATTTTTAAAAATTATTTTAAGTTATTAATTATCATGATTAATTGTATATCTTACGTGATTATTAAATGTATAAAACACTAAAAATAAAAAAAATATGAATATAACGTCAAATTGTTCAAGCAGACATGTCAACTTACTGCATATTTGAGCATCTAAAACTCTCTTATATATAAGGTAAAATAAAATGATTAGACACAAGTGTATTTACATTTACTTTTAAAGAAAATAAAAATTCGTAAGTAATTTAGAAGGAAAGTTTTAAAGCAATGATAAAATTGAGTTTGAGCAATGAAAATAATGAATAATATTTCATAGACTGCTTATATTGCCCCGTTTAAAATATAATTTTTTCTTGAACCCTACTAACGCGAGATATTTTCTACACAGACTAAAATTAAGACTTAATATAATTAAGATAGAAAATAACATAAAGTTTTGAAATTTATAAAGTTGAGCGCCGTCAGATAATGATAATACACTAAGAACAATAATTAAATAAATATAAAAATACAAATTTCTAATAGGTATTATTTTTATGATGAATAAAATGCTAATTAGTTAGGTAGATTAAGATGTAACACATTCATGGTATAGAGTCTCTTCTAATTTTTTTTTTCCAAATTTGATTAGGAAATTATTAACTTTCCCTTTCAAGCAACGAATTGTAGTTAACTTTAATTAATTTAATTAATTCTTAATTCTTAGTCAGACTTTAGGGAGTACTATGGTAATTATCCTTTAGAAATTAAATGTTTCTTCTTTGGATATTCCACACTCGAAGGTATTTTTTACTTATAAGTGTTTATTTATTTTGAAACTCGACTAATTGAGATTTCGTACACTTTCTATCAGAAGTAACTTTATATTTAATGCTTGAATCTGAGTTCTCTAGATAAAGACGATGAAGTAAGACTTGTTATCCACTATAACCTTTGGTGATAGTTATATTTATATCTAAATATATTATAATTGTATAATTTCTAATTTTGATGATAAAAAAATGATCGAACCAAATATTTTCACCAAATAAAAAATATAAAACTTATATCTAAAGAGACATAGGTTCTTAAGAGCGCGGTGAATTACATGTAAAATTTTATGATGTAAAAATATAAACTTATGGCCCACAAAAAAATTATTTGCCTTGACGAAACAGAGATCGAAGATAACATAAAATAGGGCCAAAAGTGCAAATGACCCACAAAGAAAGGAAGTTGGGCCCTGTATTCTAAGTCTTTCTCATTTGGGCCGTTAACCTTATTGGTCCATTTACACAAATTCCCTTTTTGGTCACTATTTAGATTTTTGCGAAAAAATTAAGCTTATACCTTTTTGCATGAAAATATTTATATTCATATATTCCTTTACATTTTTTACCCTCATATTATTAAAATTTTATCCCAAATTCGTGGACTGATGTCAGCATGATATCAGCATCTACTTGTATGATATATCAATAGGATATACTATACCAACAAGGTATCAAGATGATTAAGCTCAATACTCTATGATATCAATATGGTATATATATATATATATATATATATATATATATATAGATA
>JAOTQJ010000072.1:348878-378711 GCA_025642045.1 Solanum sejunctum | reverse complement strand
TAGTCAATGCAACTTTCGACGCTCCTCATGGGTCATCTGGAAACAACCGCTTTATGTTTTTAAACATAGGAGTTAGGTTGCGTACATCCGACCTCCTCTCACCCTGCAATGAGCGGGAGTCTTTTGAGGCACTAAAGTATGTTGATAATGATGAATAATTATCTCTGTTATTATGCGCTAACATCCTCGATAGACACTCTAAAATTCATCAACACTTCGTAAAAATCCCTACAAGCTCCATCCGACCGATGGAATGAATGAGAACTAATCAGTATTAATAAAGATTCAATGTTCTTTTGGAGTGCTTCTACTATATTTTGTCAATGTTCTTTGAGATTGTAATATATACACACACGCTTTGACCTTTTTACCAATAGTATTAGCACTAGTTTAGTAATTTCTTGCTCTTTCATTTTTAGTTTAGTAATGACATTCTTGATAGTCACTTTAAAACTCATCAACATTCGTGAAAATTCTTTTATGCTTTTATTTGATTGATGGAATGAATGAGAATTAATCATTATTAATAGAAATTCAATGTTTTTTCGGGAATGTTTCTATCATATTTTATTCAAACGATACTTACTTTGAGACAAGAAGATGTGCTGCAATTGAATCCGTGGACATTAGGAAAGCACTTATTCTCGACACATATTTTAGAATGCATTAATGACAGTAAATGCAACATGATTAATAAAAGATGAAATTTTGATTAGTTGACTCTTTATGTGAGCAGTGAAAAAAAGCATATGTTGTTGCCAGCAATTAAAAAAATATCATGAATGCTGATTCTTTAAACTTATTTTTATATAAAAAAAAATGTCCTAAAAGCTAAATCTAATGTGAAACACAGAATTTATGATAAGGTGAAGATGAGATAGTAACTTCGAAGAATTGATGCTACAACTAATGAGTGTGATAGTATGGATATAATTTTGTATAATTAAACGTTTTGAATTTGAGAATTGAATATGAAAAAAAAAATTATAATAGAGAACGCTTTTTTTTTAATGAATTGAATGCAACACAAATTTGAATTAAGATGAATTAATAAGTATCAAATACAAAATGATTTCACCTCAACAAGAATTGATGCTTAATAAACAAGAAATTGAGAAATTTGTATCTGTGGTGGAAAAAGAATGATGTTACATTTTTCCTAATTTAGTAGGGAAATTGTAGCCAACCAATTTTTGTTTCCCTTTATATTGGTTTAGGAAAATAAGGAAAAGGAAACTCATTCTTTTTTTATATATTTTCATTATCTTTGTAGAGTATCTTGTCTCTTTTCTTTATCATCGAACACTTAGCCAGTGACTAGATAGATAAATACGTTAGCTTAACAAAATTGTATGTTGATTGGAAAAAAAAACCTAAATTACATGCACTCCCACCATTATTTTACAAAAATCTTGCTACCACTTATCAACACAAATGCTAAATACTTCAACCCACTAAGATTTAGATAGACGGAAAAAAATTACCAGTACATATTTTAGAATTTGAACTTTCTTAACTCAATAGTCTAAATCATCTCTTATATCCACAAAGTAGAAGTAAGGTTACATACACATTACCCTCTCCAAGCCTCACTTATGAAATTACACTGAGAATATTAACATTGTTAAAATTGAACTCTAAAC
Organism: Solanum sejunctum; assembly: GCA_025642045.1. Classification (NCBI taxonomy): domain Eukaryota; kingdom Viridiplantae; phylum Streptophyta; class Magnoliopsida; order Solanales; family Solanaceae; genus Solanum; species Solanum sejunctum. The sequence continues at coordinate 377,068 of JAOTQJ010000072.1, read as the reverse complement.
ATCCTCCAAAAGATATTACAGTTTCACTTACACAGTAACTATTTTTCCAATTGTACAGAGTTAAAAAGTGTATTTATGAATTTAAGTTGCACCAACAAATTGATGTGTCTTCCAAATTAAAGCAGATGCAGCAAATTTATCAGAGCACCATTAGAAAGATTGAACGCAGGAGCCAACAAATTAAATAAGTAAAAGTTGATAACTTGACTCGTTCTCTTTTTTTGTGGGACTATTGATAACTAAATCAATTTTTTTTAAGAAGTGATAATTTATCAGCAACAGAAAAAACAAGAAAACAAAAACGAAGCTACAAAGTTGGGAATTTAACCAGTGTAAAATTGCAGAATACAAAGCTTTCAAGAAAATCGTCAAAGGGCTATGGCATGCTGCAAATGATCACAGAAAAATTGAGCACATCTCTCAATATCTCATATCCCTTTAACCTGTTTTCGTCTTGGGAGCCTTCTTCTTTGCATGGGAGGATCTCTTGGGCATAGAGTTCTTCATGCCAATGAAAAAGAACAGTGCACCGAGGAGTGCCAAACTCTGTCAAAAAAGAATAGCGTAACATACACAACTAAATAAAAACTTGCAGAATTTCATTCTAAATGGATAATTTAAAAAGAAATTTGTTGGTTACCTGAGTAAACTTGACAAAAAGTTGAGCAAACTCTTTTTTGCTGACATCATAGTTGTAGAAGTCGTATAAGACAGGAGTAGCGATGGCCTGATGCAGAACCTTCATTGAGAAAAAGCAAGATGAAGATGCGGTCAGTAGGATGAAACGCGGTCAGTAGGATGAAACGAGCAAAGTTCAAACAATCCACATGTTTTAAACTTGCTTAGCCTCTTTAAAAGTGCCACTGGGTGTGCTTCATATCCTTCAAAAATAGTGCATTTTTGGAGGATCTGATGAGGGTGCTGTAACACCTTTGGAGAGTCCAAGCAACATAGATTTTAAAGAAATTACAAGAAATTTTTGTGAGCAAATAGTAAATACACACCAGGATTATAGCTCCAAGAGAGCTACCAAAGACAAAGAGAAGGCTTCCAAGACTCTTCATGATTATGGCCCCCAAAATAAGATGTTTCATCTGTGAACAATATCTCAATAATTAGACAAAACAAATGGGACAACTGCTAAAACCAAATTCAAATAACCAAAAGCAAAAACCAAACTAGTTATTACCTCAACGTGTGGGACTTGAAATCCAGTATGTGTTGCGACATGCTTTGATAAAACATCAAACTTAGGTTTTAGTGCTTTTGCTGCTGACCCACCATCAACCCCAAAGTCATTGAACCTATAAACAGCAGTAAAATAGATATAAGATTTAAAGAACTCAAGATGTTATTCTTTTATAATCTACAATGTCTTGAAACAAGTATGTAATACACAGAAACAATTGTACACAAATTTGAAGAACATCTGTCAATTGATAAACTAAAATTCCAGTATTTCTCTATAAATAAGCTTACAGCTTTGCTATTTGGAAAGGTACTAAATCTATCAAGTTCCCAAAGGCATATATGTGAAATCATAGTGAAGGCTAGCATGATTGAACCTGATTATTATCACCAAGTATAAATATCTCTACAACATTTGTTTGACTATTTTCTCCTCTTCAAAAACTACTTATGCATAAAGGATAGGAATACAACTTGATAGCTACTATAACAGATCGTAGCATTGCACCATTATGTCATGAAAATAGTATTATCTACGAGCAAAGAGATTGTTATGTAGATAGAGAGGAACAAACACGCTAGTTCAACCAAAGGGTACTTAAAATTTACTACCAAATTAAGGAATAAGTATAAGCTAAAAGTCTAGAAGAAATGGACTGATCAAAAGCCGTAAGATCATATTCTAAAACTTCAGCTCCAAATCCAATCTATTAGTTCATCCAAATTTCACTGGAATTCAACTCCTCAGATACTGATTCGAGACAAGTAGAAAACCCATCTTTCTCTAAAGCACACAATATCCACACAGCAAACCAAATAACAGTGATACCAAACTCAATGAAACTTAATAGAATATAGCATTGCATGAACATTGAAACTCCATAGAGAAACACTGAAACAGAGAACTAAAACAGAGTATAATTGAACAATTAGATTATCAAAAGCCACATGTACAGATTCTAAAACTTCAGCTGCAAATACAGTTTACTAGTTCACCCAAATACAACTAGATCCATATCTAGCTTTGTTTAAAGAGCAAAATAAACCATACAAGCTAACCCAATCATAGCTATGAAGAACTAAATGCAACTCAAATAATACTACACAAACTTGTATAAACATTGAAACTACATTAAAAGAATACAGTAACAGGGTAGAGTTTAACAATTCACTTATCAAAAGCCACATGATCAAATTCAAAAACTTCAGATCCAAATCCAGACTACTAGTTCATCCAAATCCAACTAGATACATATCTAGCTTTGTTTAGAGAGCAGAATAAACCATACAGCAATTCAAATCATAGCAATAAAGAACTCAATGCAACTCAAATAAATACCACAAAAACTTGTACAACCATTAAAACTTGTACAAAAAACATAGAAACAGCGTTAAAACATACTAGAATTGAACAATTAGCTTATCAAAAAGCCACAATGATCAAATTCTAAAACTTCAGACCCAAATACAGTTTACTAGTTGATCCAAATCCAACTAGATCCATATCTAGCTCTGTTGAAAGGGCACTTTAAACCATACAGCAAACCAAGTCATAGCGATAAAAAACTTAATGCAGCTCAAATAATACTATATAAACTTGAACAATCATTAAAACTGCATTAAAAATACAGAAACAGTGTTAAACAAACTAGAATTGAACAATTAGCTTATCAAAAGCCACAATGATCAAATTCTAAAACTTCAGCTCCAAATCCATTTAGATCCAAACCTATCTTTGCTTAAAGAGCACAATAAACCATACAGCAAACCAAATCATGGGGATAAAAAACTTAAGGCAGCTCAAATAATACTACATAAACTTGTACGGACACTAAAACTGCATAAAAAGATAGAAACAGAATGTTAAAACATACTAGAATTGTACGTTAGTTTATCAAAAGCCACAATGATCAAATTCTAAAACTTCAGCTCCAAATCCATCTAGATCCAAACCTAGATTTGCTTAAAGAGCACAATAAACCATGCAGCAAACCAAATCATAACAATAAAAAAATAAATGCAGCTCAAATAATACTACATAAACGTGTGCTATCATTGAAACTGCATAAAAAAACACAGAAACAGTGTTAAAACATACTAGAACTGAACAATTAGCTTATCAAAAGCCACAATGATCGAATTCTAAAACCTTCAGCTTCAAATCCAACTAGATCCCACACAGCTTCCTTTTAAATAACACAATAAACCATACAGAAAACAAAATCATAGTCATGAAGAACTCAATGCAGCTCAAGTAATACAACACAACCATTGAACCTGCATTAGAAAGAATCACAGAAACGAAACAGATCTGAACAAGCTGCTTATGAGTTTCTTACTCTTGATAAGCGGAGAGAACGAAGACTGATACAAAGAGAAGCCTCCCTAAGAACGATAACAACGCCATTACTGTAAATTCAAAGCTTTCTCTCTCTAGAAAACAACAAAGAGATTCAAAGATAGAGAGAGAAACGAGGAGGAATTCTACTTCTTCGAATTGTATTTATTTATAAAAGAGATGAAATTCTTTTTTTTCTTTTTTCAAATTTTTTGTATTTTCCCTTCTATGCCGCGCTTGTAAGTAATTTGAAGTTTACTTTAGCAAACTCTCGCGCGTACAGCAAAAGTGTATACCCGCTTTATGAGGACGCTGCTTAAGGGACACGTTTCATAGACCAATAGGATTTGGTTAAATCATGTATCAATTAGTGACGTGGCGGATGGAATGAGCGAGTGTGAATCAACTACAAGTGAAGCGATTGGTGAGTACTTTTAAAAAAATTCTCTTGAGGAAAAGTATTTTGCTCTTTTTTATCGGAGAAAGTAAAAGTAAAAAAATATATATACTCTTTTACTTTAAAATTAAAAAGCTCAATCATATTAGTATGCGTCACAATAAAATGTGGTACAGCGAATGAAATTATTTTTTTATTAATTAAAAATTTTAAATTTAAATTTTTAAAAATAAAAATATTTTTAATAGAGAGTATTTCTCTCAAATAGAGCCCTATATAATGTGAATTTGAACATATTCGAGTTCTATTCTGAACATCAAATGAGAAATTAAAAAAATACTAAGATGTGTTGGATTTTAATTTTAAAAAATTCAAATTGAATCTTAGTTACCACTTGTTTGGCCATAAAAAATACTTTTTCTTACAAAATAATTTTTATTTTATTTGATAAATATATTTACTTATGAAAATTTACTTAAAAATAGTGTAAAAATTTAATACTATCACCGTCTACCAGATGACCCCTTAGTGATTTGTTAGTTTTCACTTTAAATCTGATTTAGAAATACAAATTGTCAATTATATTTCGTAAATATTAACATGTAAGAACCTATTTAAATTGATGTATTTCAGATGTTTTTAAGTAATATTATAGTGGTTGAGCAAAAAATTTTTAAATGTATTCAAGTATTCATCTTTGAATCAAATAATAAAAATAAATCAAATATCATACTCATAATCGACCCAAACAAATTACAAATCGTGTTGATCTAACTTAATTCATAGAACACATAACCAAAAACATTTTACCAATTGTGTTTTATGAACAAATATGTTATTTATACATAAAACGTATTTATCAAATGCATTTTATGAACAAATATATCATTTCTATATAAAATGATTTTGTCAATTCATTTTTTAAAATTATATGTTATTTACACATAAAATGCATTTACCGAATACATTTTATGAACAAATATGTTATTTACATATAGAATTCATATACCAAATTCATTTTATAAAGGTGATAATTAACGTATTAAAAATTAATACGTCAATAGAAGTGATATAATTAATACGTTAATTATCACCCCTATTACGAGAGAAATAAATAAAAAAGAAATTGGCATTCAAGATAAAGATTTTTATATCAATTAGGCTAAGTTTTTCTTTCTCTTCTTCCTATTCTTTTCCTCCGTCTTATTATTGGTATTAGTATTTTTTTTAATATTAATAATCCTTTTTTTTCTTTTTATTATCTGGCATATATGCGCTAGTTTTATCATATTTACATATTGTCATGTGTTATTTTTTGTTAGTCTCACCTGCTGTTTCCTTCCCCTGTATTTCATTTTGTCATACCTAATTTTTTCTGCTTATGGATTTTGAGTTAAGGGTTTTAGAAAACAACCTCTCTATTTCTATGAGGTAGCGATAAAGTCTACATACAATTTACTCTCTTCAAAACCCACTTATAAAATTTTACTAGGTATATTATTGTTGTTTAACTTATAATTTTTTCTTGCGAAAAGTCTTTAAGTGTGTGCTGTGGACTTCCAAACTCTGGAAAATTTATGTTAATTTCCAGAAATTCCTTTTCACCAAACAATTTATTCAAATTTGGAACAGCCACCTTGCTTGACCTTCATGGTATATTTGTTTAAAAAAAATTCTTTCAAAAATTCCCTGAATATTTTATAAGTGTGTGGGGGCATACAAGTCTGATTGCTCAATTTAATGTATGTATTTTTTAAAGACCAATTTATTAAAACTTAGACTAAAAACTTGGATCAGCCACCTAGCTTGACCTTTTTGATATATTTATTAGAGTTTCTTTGAATATTTTCCCCTGATATTTTTAAATATTTATTACGTAAATAAATTAATTATTTTAATTATATTTAATAGAGAAACTTATACAAAAATGTTTAAATGTTTAATTAAATATAGCATAATTTAAATATTAAATAAAATATATTGATAAATTTTAAAAGTTGTCGACACGTTCAAATAATAATTGTTAATTATCTTTCTTCGTGGTGAAGCAGACATGCATGAGCATGACTTCTTACACTTAAGGTTGCGTTTGGACAACAAGATAATGTTGTATTATAATATGAAAATTGAATAACACTGAGATTATAATATGGATTAAAAATAATCAGATTATTAATTAATCAATATATATTTAGTTTTCAACCATTACAATCTGATCTATATCAGTTTGGTATTATTTCACCCAAACATTTTCTAGATGTTATTTCCAAATGCTTTGTAAAGTTTTTTTTCTTTTCAAACAATTACACGAAAGATTTATCTTCCTCTCAATATATAAGAGTTCATGATCTTATTGAGAGGATATGATCATCGAGTGGCAAATTTCTTTGATAATTATTGAACTTTGATATTTAAAAAAAATGTTTAGAATATCAAGAGTTCATGATCTTTATTTTTTTGATAATAACAAAATTTTAATATTCGAAAATCACGTTTAATTTTATTAAGAGTTGATGATCGATCTTCATGTAAATAATAAATGAAATGTACATATGTTTAGAAAAGTTAGTTAATACAATAATCTATCCTATTAATCACATCATATCCATGAGATATCATCATTCAAATTGAAAAACTATTTTGGATGTTTATAAAAGACTTGCTTCCATGAAAGCGTAAACTAACTAGAGTTACGATAGAGTGTTGAGTACAAGATAAAAAGGAGTTGCTCAGATAATAATTAACATCTTCGGAGGTTATGAGTTAGAGCAGAAAAAATAGTGGGAGCTCTATCCTTGGGAGGAGTATTAAAAAAAGAGTGACAAGTACTACCTTTTTTATTCTAAATTATGAGTTTCATATTTTAATACACGTATTTTAATAAGAAATATTTTATCTCAAGATGAAACATCAAATATCGAGGTGAAATTGCATAATAATAGACCCTTATGATTAGAACCTTTCTCAAATTCTTTGAATAACATGAATTTTAATACATCAAACTGTCCTTGATATCGAAGTTGGAAAAAAATAAAATAAAATTGAGAATGAAACTCAATGCTCCCACATTGTTATGCAAGAAGTGTGTAGGGGAAGTACGTGAATATAAAATGGAAAAAAGAAGTAACTTGAAGAGTTAAAAAGGGTCGGTTGGCTAAATATGCCACTCTCGCCTGCGTGGCGAGTGCTGTATGGCTATCAAGACATATGGCCGACATAATTTGTGGAATCAAATAGGGTTGGCCCGCTGGCCGACCCTCCAACTCCATTTGAATAATATTTACTAAATTAACTGTGAAGGGAAGGAGAAGAATGAGTGAGTGTGAGAGATGAACTCAAGAGGTTAATTGTGTCTATATATTTTTTATAATAATTGATGAACGAAAGAGATTAATTATATTTATATATTTGTTATCATAATTATTTTTGTGTATGTATAATTAAAAAGGAAGAGAGAAGTGAGAGAAAGAAAGAGATGAGAGAGGCAACACAATTACAATCAAAATTAATTAAATTATGAATTGTAATTAATTTTAAATTATAATTATAATATCTAATTAATTAGTATGACTATAGTATCAAATAAATCAGTAGTATATATTTATTTATCTGTACAATTTTTGCAATAAAATAATCACATTTTGTGGGCTGATTTTGGCACCCATTGAGCTAGAGGCAGTGCCAAGTAAACAAACTCTCAAATGAAGCCTTTATCGAAAAATTATATATTTTTTATTTTATTTTATGTGATATTTTATTTTTTTAATTTATTAAAAAATTATATTTCCTATGCTTTATTTTACCTGACATATTTAAATTTTGTTGTGTTTATTTTTTTTTTAATAAAAATTTTCACTCGGCTCCTTATATAAAACATTTTGTTTCTCACTTTCTCAAAAAATTGCATACGAAACGACATCGTTGTACGATCAAAAAGCAAAATAAATTTTTTACCCTCTCTCTCGCTCCAAAAGTCCTTTAAAAAGAACCCCGGGAAAATTAACCAGAAGGTAAAAATCTATTACCGCCAAAAATTTCATTTCATACAAAAAGAGAGCAAAAAGAAACCTTATGAATAATCTCTCAGAAAAAAAACTCTAGATCTTTTTCTAGCTTTAATACTTCATTATTTGAGAAAAATCAATGGAAGTGGAAGCAAATGTTGAAGATAATGAGCAGAAAATCAAGACGATTCGTTCAATTATCGGTTCTGAAATTCCAGAAAGTGAAATTCTCGATGCCCTTTTACAGAAAAACAACAATCTAGAAGGATCTATTAACCATTTGCTTGATTCTTCGCCGCCATTTACAGTTCACAAGACTGTTACGAGCACTGGGGTAAGGATTTCTGCTCCGATAAAGCAAGAGAATGGGGAAGAATCATTGGGTTGTGGGTTTAAAGTTAAAGAAGAACCTGATGTGGGTATCGATGAAAAAGGGGAAAAAAAGGTTTTTGATGAGTGTGGAGCAAAAGGGTCTGTTGGTAAATGGGATTTGGGCTGTGAAATGGTTAATGGGTTGAAAGTTAAAGAAGAATCTGATGTGGGGTTTGAGGGGAAAGTGCAAAAAGAGGAAACAAAGAAGGGTTTCAATGTTCGGGATTTAGAAAAAGAATACAAAGAATGGCTTAAGTTGCCTGAAAACAACCCACAAATCGATACACAGAAGCCAAAAGAAGAAGAGAAACTTGAAATGGTAAAGTTCAAAGAAGAACCTGTACTTCGTGTTGAACCATTATCAGCAAGGCCTTTGTCAAAAGAAGAATACAACAGACTGAATAGTAGTAGTAGTTACAGGGCAATCGGTGGAATCAACGAAAAGATGGGAATTGAGAAAAATAGTCTTAGTGCTGTTGTGATTGAGAATGGTGATTTCCCTGAAGATTCTGATTGGTTGTTAGTTGGGAGAACTGTTGTTACTGGGCTTTCAACTACAAAGGGGAGAAAATTGGAGAATAATGAGATTGTTCATTTTTCATTTCCTCAGTCTGGGGGTAGTAAGCATAGTTCACAGTGGGGTGGGTCAAGAGCTGCTAATGCTGCTGCGTCATCCATCGTTAGGTTCTCGACTAAACGATCAGGGGAGGTAAACATGAATTCAATCATTATGATCCTTGTTTTAGTATTGAGTCTGTTATTCTTGATGTAGTTTGCCAAAGTCTCCCTTTTTATGTGGTTAAATCTCTTAAGTTTACTTTATTGTGAATGTATTCTTGTAGAAGTCTTGATTTTTGGTGTTGAGATTGTATTGATGTAATCAATTGTTAGGCTCTCGAACGTGTATTCAATCATAAATGATCCTTGTTTTAGTATTTACTCCTGTTAATCTTGTTATAGTTTGCCAAAGTTTCTCTTTTTGTGGTAAAATCTCAAAAATATACTTTATAATGTATTTATTCGTGTGAATCTTGATTTTTGACGTTGAGATTGTATTGATGTAATCAATTAGTTAGTTCTTTGGTTTTTGACGTTGAGATTGTATTGATGCAATCAGTTAGTAAGTTCTTGACCAAACTACTGGGAGAGGTAAACTTGAAATCAATTATTGTATTATTTGTTATTGCTACTTGTCTTGTTTTCAACATGGTTTTTTTCACTATTGTATTTGCTTTACAAACTTGTTTTATTATATTCTTTACTTGAGTTGAGGGTCTATCATAAGCGACCTCTTTACCTTCACGAGGTAAGGATAAGTTTGTGTATCCGCCACCCTTCTAGAACCTACTTGTGGGATTTTATTGGGTATGTTGTCGTTGTTGATTTAACATTCATGAAATTTTAATATTTTCTCACATATATATTGTGTATATAGGTTCTATGTGTAGAATATTGGGTTTGGTTGAATTTCATGCATAAATACTTTATCTGCCACAGCTAGTACTGAATTGGTTCATCCTCATTCTGTCATGTATTGATTCATGTGAAAATAGTGATCTTTTTATGCTGAGATCATACAAATCATACTCTTATGTATTTTTTTTCCGACTGCATAGATTGGGCGTCTTCCAATGGAATGGGGAAAGTGCCTCATTCCACTTGTAAATTCTTCAAAGGTAAAGGTTCTTGGTCGATGCGTTGCTGCGCCTGTAAATCTGTCCCTAATGCAGGAGCTTATGTTGTATGTAAGGTAAACACATACTTTCTTTGCTGTTTTGTGCTTTTTACATTAATGAAATCATGAAAATCAATCCTATACAAAACTAATGCCTTCCTTCCTATTGTGCTCATTTTCTGTTTTTCCGCTTATAGTTTCTACATTCACCACTCGGTGTTTACAAGCTGTGATAAGCCATCATGGAGGCTGGATTCTCCCTCACAAATTGATACTACAACATATCCACTACTTACTCTGTTCAAGTTACTCAAAGTGAAACCCTTTCAGAATGTATGTTAGATAGTTCATTTTTTTAATGGCTGGAAATAGTTCAAAGCTCCTTCTAGTTTCTCACTGATGTCTTTGTTCTCTTTTACTGATGTTATGCAGGCTGAGTTCACCCCAGATGAGCTTGATTCTCGCAAACGTCATTTCAATTTAGACGTATGTTAATTCTAGTTTGTATTGTCTTGCACTTGTTTCTTAATTCAAGTTGCCAAGTTCTCAATAGTTAGAAGCATGAATAATAATCTGTATGTTGATTGTTTTTCTGATAAGAACAAACTGTATGTTGATTATACTGTCCCAAAAGATTGTTCAGTTAAGCTGGTTGGACAATGTTGTGGAAACACTTATTTTTCCTAAAAAATGTTTTTGGAAGTTTATATTTTAATGTTGATTTATGAGTGTTTTGTGCATGGAAGAATTTGGATGAAAAATTGCACCTCAATACTTGTCAAATTTAATTTCTTTTTTTCAACTTTTCTTACAAGAAGCAACAACCTATATGACTTAATTATGTTTTGCAAAAATTACACAAACCAACCTTACTTTCATTATTGCTCCCATTAATTTTGCACCTTGGTTGCTATGTCCTTTTACCCTTTGCTCAAAACCTTTTTATACTTGGTAAAACAACAGTAAAACAGAAAAAAAAGTAGATTGTCACTGATGTTTTGCTTATTGCTTACAGTCTGATTCAAATGAAGCTGCTTCAGTGTTATCAATTGCAAAACGAAGAAAGGGCTGCCAACAGAGTTCAGAACCAAACAAGGATGAGCAAGAAATCTCTGAAGCATCTATTAACAAACTCGTTGGTTCTGTAGACATGTATGACTTGAAGGTAAAATGCATGAACATGCTTCTTTTTAGTAAACTGAATGATGATGCTGACTGCGTATTAATCTTTCTACTCACTGGATCATATCCTTTACGTTGTATAGGAGATGGAAGCTTCCGATACACTTATGTGCAGCCTAAGGCCTTACCAGAAGGAGGCTCTTTACTGGATGTCAGAATCAGAGAAAGGAGCTGGTGTAAAGGAAGCATCAAAAACTCTTCATCCATGTTGGGCAGCATATCGGATATGTGAAGAGTAGGCACTTTCTTCACTGAATTAGACATTGCAAATAAGAAGGAAAAAAAAAGTCACAGATATCCTATGGTTAAGATAATGTTGTTATTGTCAGCTCTTTAAACAATAAATGACTAACCGAACTTCTCCAACAGGAGGAAAATATATGTCAACATTTTCTCTGGGGAAGCAACTACTGACTTCCCAACTGCATCAAACGCAACACGTGGAGGGGTGGGATACTTTCTCGCTTAACCTTCTCTTAGTTGTCTTACATTGACATGATCTGGTTCTTCTGTTAGTTAATTTGTTACTTTATGTGTTCCTCTTACTGCAAGTTATTTTTTTTGTTCTTCTGTTAGTTGATTTGTTGCTTTATGTGTTCCTCTTACTGCAAGTTATTTTTTTTTACATTATTCTTTGTTTATCTGAATCAATTTGATCTCTGCAGATATTGGCAGATGCTATGGGACTTGGAAAGACAGTGATGACAATTGCATTAATACTAGCAAATTTGGGCAGGGGTAGCCCTGATGATCAGGAAATTGTCTCGGAAGACTCAGATGAAACTGAATGTGTAACAAAAAGAATCACTTATACTGATACAGAAGTCTTAAGAAAAGCAAAAGGTGGCACTCTCATTGTCTGTCCTATGGCATTACTTGGTCAATGGAAGGTAAGTCACAAAACGACCAATGAGATGTCCTGTATTTTTTCCCCATGTTTGCTATTAGATCTCTGTTAACACATAGGTACTTTGTTATCAAATATTGCACTAAATCCCTGTTGTTTATTTTTGAATGGCAGGACGAACTTGAAGCACATTCAAAACCTGGTAGCATTTCAGTTTTTGTTCATTATGGCGGGGACAGAAGTAATGATCCTAGAGTGATAGCAGAACAAGATGTAGTCCTAACAACTTATGGTGTCTTGAGTGCAGCTTATAAGGCTGTAAGTAGTAATGTATGACATTTAGTTTGACATCATCCGTGTCACCAGTACTGTTTTGATAACAGCTTTTTTGTTGCTCAGAATAATGAGAATAGCATATTTCATAATGTTGATTGGTACCGGGTGGTTCTGGATGAGGCACACACCATAAAATCCTGGAAGACTCTTGGTGCACAGGCTGCTTTTACTTTGTCAGCACATTGTAGGTGGTGCCTTACTGGTACTCCTCTTCAGGTATGTCACAAAAATTGCATGGTTATACTGGCAATTGTCTAGTGATCTGCTAAGCTTGATATTCTTAAGTTCATTTGCTTCACAGAATTTTTATAATCGAAATCACTGCTAATTGTTATCTCATCCAACTTATGAATGAAATAAGTGTTTGATGTCTTATGATTTGTATTGATATTATAATTACTAATTGCTGCAGAATAATTTGGAAGACCTTTACAGCCTTTTATGTTTCTTGCATGTTGAGCCATGGTGCAACTGGGCATGGTAAGTTTAGGTTAATTGATTCTATTCATTTTGTTGTATGTATGTTGGTGGAATTAGAAAGTTTTGAAATGTCAACTTCTCTGCCCCTTATCTATCTGTTAAACGGTTCGTGTAACACGACTGAGGTAGTTCTGTTTTCCTGTTTGCCCCTAATTTAGGTGGAACAAGTTAATACAGAGACCTTATGAAAATGGTGATCAGAGAGCTCTAAAATTGATCAAGGCCATCTTGAGGCCATTGATGTTGAGGAGAACAAAGGATACCAAGGACAAAAATGGAAGGTGCTTACTCTATTTTTTTATTCAAATCTTCTTTATCCTGTCAGATGATGCAAACATTGTACTCTTTTGAAATCAGGGCGATTCTTGTTCTCCCTCCAACCGACATTCAAGTCATTGAGTGTACACTATCAGAAGCTGAATGTGACTTCTATGATGCTCTCTTCAAGAGATCTAAAGTACGAATGAAAATCTTGTTCTTCCCATGTAAAAACTGAATTTGTTAAAAAACTTGTGTTATTTTACTTGAAATGATCATCATTGTTGCTGATGGAATGTACACATTATACTTTTGTTTTTGGTGCCAGGTTCAATTTGATCAGTTTGTGGCACAAGGAAAAGTTCTTCACAACTATGCTAATATTCTTGAATTACTACTTCGTTTGAGGCAGTGTTGCAACCATCCTTTCCTTGTGATGAGGTTAAAATCAGTCTCAATCCAATAAACTTGCTATAATCTAACCTATGTTGCTCGCACCCTTCAAAAAATGTTGTCGGATCTTTCAAAAGTTTGTAGCTTTAAGATGATCTAACACACATAACAGTAGTTTTGAAGAGTTGGAGCAACCTAGAATCTTACAACATAGCTTGTTAGTTCCTTCTGAAATCTAATGCTATATATATATATATATATATTGCTTGTAATGTGCAGCCGAAGTGATAATCAAGCATTTGCAGATTTAGACAAACTAGCAAGAAGGTTCTTGGAAACAAATCCTGATTCATCAACACAAAAAGCACCTACACCAGCATATGTAGAAGAAGTTGTTGAAGGAATTCGAAATGGCGAAAATACGGAGTGTCCCATATGCCTTGAGTCAGCAGATGACCCTGTGCTAACACCATGTGCCCACAGAATGTGCAGAGAATGCCTTCTTTCAAGCTGGAGAACTCCAACATGTGGGCTTTGCCCAATTTGTAGGCAAATGCTAAAGAAACATGAGCTATTCAGATGTCCTTCTGCAAATCGGTTTCGAGTTGATGTTGAGAAGAACTGGCAAGTATCTTCTAAGGTTTCAAAGCTGATGGATTGCTTAGAACCTATAAGAAAATCTGGTGAAAAAAGCATTGTTTTTAGCCAATGGACTACATTTCTTGATCTTTTGGAAATCCCACTCAAGAGAAAGCAAATTGGTTACTTGAGGTTTGATGGGAAATTGTCACAGAAGCAAAGAGAAAGGGTCTTGAAAGAGTTCAGTGAGACAAATGAAAACACAGTAAGTAGTACTACCCATCATCCATGTTATTCTGACTCTACAAAAATGCTTGTCGTATCCTCAAAAAGTAGTGCATTTTTGGAGAGTCGAGCAAATACCTCCCTTGTCGGATCCTCCAAAAATGAACTACTTTTGGAAGATTCGACAGGCATCCAATGTCATTTTCTCAATACTCTGAGCAACACAGGATACCAATACACTATTCAAATTCGTGAATCTTTTGCTTCGCTCTTTTAAATCCTAACTTTTTGAAATTTCATTATTTTTCAGATTTTGTTAATGTCACTAAGAGCCGGAGGTGTTGGCTTGAACTTAACAGAAGCTTCTAATGTCTTTCTCATGGTAAGTCTACGCACATCAACCCCCACACAAACCAAACAGCCAAACGCCTTTTTTATTGTCTTTTTTTAATGTTCTTGCTTTTAATAATTGCAGGATCCATGGTGGAATCCTGCAGTTGAGGAACAAGCAATAATGAGAATTCATCGTATTGGTCAAAAGAAAACAGTTCGTGTTAGAAGGTTCATTGTTAAGGTAAATATTCCTCTTCTGAACAAACACTTGATAGATTTAAGAAAAGGGGGCATTCAAACTCGTAGATGTTGAATCCTTTGACTTCATATTTTGAACTCTTCAGTGAAATTCTTGATTCCGTCATTGATAGAGATGTTCTTTTATCTCTAAGCCTTTGTATGCAAGATTTACATGTGTTGGTGAAAGATAGGTTACAACGTTGCATGTTTAAATTCTAAGCGTAGAAGTTTTGACTCCGTTACTAACAAATAAGTACCTTATTGAATAATTTATGTGTTTATTTGGGCACATTTAAATTCAAGAATAAAAATTAAAATCTTTTTACAACTTTGTGTTAACAATTTTGTTTAGTTTATACATATTATTTATTTTGGTAAAATGGTGTATATATAGGACACAGTGGAAGAAAGAATGCAACAAGTGCAAGCAAGAAAGCAAAGGATGATAGTTGGAGCTTTGACTGATGAAGAAGTGAGGTCTGCTAGAATTGAAGAGCTCAAGATGCTTTTTAGATAATTGATTTTAATTTATTTGTAAAATTCCAAATGGGGTGTAGGTTTTGGGTTTGAGTCTCGAAAATGAATTTTTTTTGGATAAATAGTGCTTTTCTTCGAATGGGGCTTTACAACTTAGATATAGTTGGATTCTAATTTGAATACCAAACACGGGGTGAAAAAAAATCTGGATGGCCAAACACTCTTTATATTTAAACCTGTGTACCTGATGCATATATAACCAATACCCACGTTACTAATATTGCATAACTCTATTCAACTGTGCTATTGGTTATACGGGAGCTGAAATGGCTTCATCAGACTTTGCTCCTCTCTTTCATGTATGCATATGTATATGTATGTATTTATCTCCTGCTTCTGGTTCTTCGTTTAATCGGTCCAATTTATTTCCATTTTGGTGTATGTTTTTGCATTTCAGCGAACTGAATTTGGGGATTTTTGGTTCAATATCTGGGCATTTGATTAGATCTATCAGTATGTTGTTGTATACTTGTCCATTTACATATAAATGATCTAGATTTGTTATTTAACTAAACTATAGTCTTAATCAGGCATAATATATCTTTAACTATAGAATTTTAGTAAGAATTTTTCATATATAATAAATCAGTGGAGTTAATTATAGCATATTAATTCAACAAACAATGAATAGATGAAAAGATTTGCTTATTGACTTAACGAGCACAGTAATCAGAGTTACATAGTTCTAAAAAATGCAAACTAAGAGATTTTAACAAAATTATTGTATAATCTGTTATGAATGGAAATAGTGAGTTGGACGCCAATGTGGCAGAAATTGTGCCAGCTAGGCACACTACACGAGTGAAGAGAAAGCCAAAAAGAATTAGAGGATTTCGAATTAAAATTGGGGTAAATGGCATGAGGGAATCTGAGAGCATGTGGGTAGCAAGAGTTAGTTATAAAAGAAGTGATAGCATTAGCAAAAAGGGGAGACTATTTTGTTAAGGGAATTCTCTGAGCCTCTCATCCCCAATTCTAAGAAATTTGAGCTTCTCATCCTCCTTCTTCTATATCTTATTTTACAACATTTGTATCGTTACTTTCCTTGGTTATTTTCCATGAAATTGAGTCAGTTGTAAGCCAGTCCTCTCTTCAAGTAATAGCAATAGTATTTGGTGTTTTCACTGTTACATTGGTGCTTTCATCCTAGAGTGTCCAATGGCGGACCAACACATGAAGGGTTTCAACGACATATCACTTGCTCGAGAAATTGCAGATCTGAGATCCTCTATACAACAATTGGTAGCATCTATGGCTACCTTAGTTCCGCCTACTCGTGCTCATTTTGAGGACCTAGATTGTTATCGTGAGCAGGTCCCGTGGTTGAATCGCCCCGAGCCACCACTAGTTCCTCCAACTCTTTGCCACAAGGCAGACCCAGTGGAATTGGGGCGTTTCTATGGAATTAATCCGGAGGCTTGGATCTTACAGGCAGAGCAGAGCGGTATTTTGATTTTTATCGTATTGCTGATGATCATAAATTGCCCTTGGCTTCTTTCTATCTGGACGGTGATGCTCTCGAATGGTACCGTTGGTTATATCGTAATAAGCAGTTGATTGATTGGGACCATTTTGCTGAGAAATTGGTTCATCGATTTCGAAAACGAGAGTTGGAAGCTCCGGAGGGTCGGCTTGCCAAGATACAACAAATTACCACGGTGGCGGAATATGGAAGCAGATTTGAAGCTCTCACCAATGAGACTACTCCCATCGGTGAGCACTGGTTGGTGCATTTTTGGATTTGTGGGCTCCGACCCGAAATCAACTCAGCAGTAGTGGCCCATGAGCCTACTAAATTGGATTGGGCTATGTCTCTGGCCCATGTACATGAACAACGATTGCTCTCTGAGAAAGGGTCAAACCGGCCTGCTTTTGCCAAAACAAATCTCATTTTACCCAACTTCACTCCGATGCACCACTCCTCCAAACCATCATCGTCGGCTTTACTCCCAGCTGCTCTATCTCATACACCCCCATATTGCATACCCTTCTCACGTCTTTCCCCTGCTGAATTACAGAGTCGTCGTGAGAGGGGCTTATGCTATAGCTGCGATGAAAAATTCTCTCCTTCTCATAAATGTAAGGTATTTCCCCAATTATTATTACTTACCGAAGAATTGGAGAGTTCGACGCAGTGGCCGAATTCATTCGAATCTGATGGAATTTTGGCTGAGGACTTGCAACTTATGGAGGTACAAGACCATTCCTCATTTTACTGGTGTTGTTAAGGGCACCCCAATCCAAATCCTTGTGGATGGGGGAAGTACGCATAATTTTATACAGGCACGAGTGGACAAATACTTGCACATGGTTGTTGAATCCATCCCTAGTTTTTTTGTGATGGTTGGCAGTGGTCAACGCCTCCGTTGTGATGGAGTTGTGCGTGGAGTCCCTTTGCACATTTAGGGGCATGATTTGCCTATGGATTTGTATGTTTTATCCCTCCATGGAGCTGATGTGGTTTTGGGTGTCTCTTGGTTAGCAACATTAGGCCCAGTTGTAACTGACTATGCTGCTCAAATCTTCGAATTTTCCTTGCGTGGCTCCCCTGTTCGTTGGGTGGGTGACTCCCCAACTGAGCTACAATCCGTCCAACTCCATCATTTGCGTCGTTTGGCCACCACCGATGCCATTGCTTCTCTTTTCTGCTACACAGTAGCTAATGCTGGTAACACCGCCCTCATTACTGAGCCTCCTTTGTTAAACCCTCTACTGGACTCCTTTGCTGATTTTTTCCAAAAGCCCTAAGGCTTACCACCTATGAGATTTCAGGATCATGCCATTCATTTAACACCTGGGGCTGAAGCAGTGAATGTCAAGCCATATCGCTACCCTTTTTTCAGAAGCAAATTATGGAGAAACTCGTGACAGATATGCTTAATGATGGGGTTATTCGGCCGAGTACCAGCCCTTTCTCATCTCCTGTGCTTCTAGTACAAAAGAAGGATGGTACATGGCGTTTTTGCATGGATTTCCATCCTTTGAACGCCATTACTATATGTGATCGTTTTCCTATACCCACCATTGATGAGTTGTTTGATGAGCTTCATGGATCGAATTATTTGTCAAAGCTCGATTTGTTATCAGGATACCATCAGATTCGTGTTAGGCCTAACATTTCTAAAACAGCTTTTCGAACTCATGAGGGGCACTGTGAGTTCCTGGTAATGCCCTTTGGGTTGTCCAATGCACCATATACTTTCCAGGCTACTGTGAATGAGGTCTTTCGTCCTTGTCTTCAGCGTTTTGTGCTGGTTTTCCTTGATGGCATCCTTGTTTATAGGGCTAACTGGAAGTCACATTTGGAGCATCTCACCGTTGTCTTAGAGCTTCTTCGCTTTCAAAAATTGGTGGCTAAGCGGGCGAAATGTGTATTTGGCCAAACGACTATTGCTTATTTGGGTCATGTGATTTCTAACAAAGGACTTGCTGTTGATCCTGATAAAATCATCGCCATCCAACCGTGGCCAGTCCCTAAGTCGGTGAAGGTGTGCGCGGTTTTTTAGGGCTAACTGGGTATTATTGGCGTTTCATTCATCACTATGCTAGTGTGGCGGGGCCTTTGACTGATTTGCTATGAAAGGAGTCATTTCATTGGACAGAGTTAACTCAAGCAGCTTTTGAACCCCTGAAGGACAAGTTGAGCAGTACACCAGTCCTGAGGCTTCCAGATTTTACTCAAGAGTTTCAAGTAGAAACGGATGCTTCAGGTCCAGGCATAGGGGCTGTCCTGTCCCAACAAGGTCATTCCATTTCGTACTTTAGTCAAAAGATGAGCTCTAGAATGCAGAGGGCGTCCACTTATCATTGTGAAATGTTTGCTATCACTCAGGCAGTGGGCAAATGGAGGTAGTATCTTTTAAGGCGTCGATTTACCATTCTCACTGATCAGCAGTCGCTTAAGAATTTGACCAACTAGACCATACAAACACTAGAGCAGCAAAAGTGGCTTACTAAGCTAGTCGGCTATGATTTTCACATATTGTATAAACCGGGAAGGCAAAACCAGACTGCTGATGCTTTATCTCGGCTACCAGATGCCACTCTTTTGGCTCTTTCGGTTCAAACTTTCGCCTTGGAACAGGAACTGAAGGCCTTGAATTAATGCCACCCGGACCTCTTAGCTATTCAACAGGCTCTCACTACACAGTCCTCTGACTCGACTGGTTATGTTTTTCGTGATGGACTGCTCTTTTATCGTGGAAGATTGGTTATCCCAGATGACTCTCCTTTACGCCAACGCCTGCTATATGAGTTTCACTCTACTTCTGTAGGTGGACATGCTGGGATACCTCGTACCTATCATCGTTTGGCATCAAATTTCTTTTGGAAACACATGAGAAAGGACATTCAGACTTATGTTGCTTGTTGCCAAGTTTGCCAACAAATGAAAAGCTCTCACCAGCTTCCTGCTGGCCTCTTACAACCCCTTCCTATTCCTGAGTTGGTATTTGAGGACATAACCATGGATTTTATCACTTCCTTGTCCAGTTCTAAAGGAAAATCCTCCATTATGACTGTGTGGATCGTTTATCTAAATATGGACACTTTATCTCATTGGCTTCGACTTTTACCACTAATACAGTTGCAGAAGCTTTTGTGACTCATATTATTCGTCTTCATGGTCCTCCTCACAGTATTGTCACTGATAGGGACCCACAATTTTTACATTCTTTCTGGCAGGAGATCAACAGATTGCAAGGGACCTTGCTTGCTATGAGCATCGCCTATCATCCTCAAACGGATGGACAATATGAGGCTCTTAATAAATGTGTTGAGAAATATTTGCGTTGTTTTGTGGCTGATGTTCCTACAGATTGGGTTGCTATGCTACCATGGCTGAGTATTGGTACAACACTTCCTATCAATCTTCAGCGGGCATGACCCCTTTTCAGGCTTTGTATGGGCGTGAGCCTCCTACCATTGCTCGTTATATCTTGGGGAGTTCTTCCAGTGACTTAGTCGAAGCTTATTTGGTCCAAAGAGATGATGTTTTGACTTTGATCAAGCAGAATCGTAGCAAAGCTCAAGCTCGCATGAAGAAGTTTGCGGATACCAAGCGTATGGAGGTCACATTGGCAGTTGGCGACTGGGTCTATGTCAAATTAAAACCTTATCGTCAAACTTCTATTGGGGGCTGCCTTCTCACAAGTTGGATAGACGTTTCTTTAGGCCTTTTCAGATTCTTAAACGAGTTGGGGAGGTTGCTTACAAAGTGGAATTGCCTGAGGCTGCCCGGATTCACTCTGTTTTTCATGTGTCTGTTTTGCGACGTTGCGTCGGCAATCCAACTCAGCAAATTACTCCTTTAGCCAATCGTGCTCCTCCTATCTCGAACCTTGAGGACAAGGTTCTCATTGAGGAGCGGAGTATTGTTATGAATGGAAATAGTGAGCTGGACACCAACGTGGCAGAACCAATTATGCCAGCTAGGCACAGTACACGAGTGAAGAGGAAGCCAAAAAAATTAGAGGATTTCGAATTAAAGTTGGGGTAAATGGCATGAAGGAATCAGAGAGCATGTAGGTAGCAGGATTTAGTTATAAAAGAAGTGATAGCATTAGCAAAAAGGGGAGACTATTTTGTTAAGGGAATTCTCTGAGCCTCTCATCGCCAATTCTAAGAAATCTGAGCTTCTCATCCCCCTTCTTCTCTATCTTATTTTACAGCATTGTATCGTTACTTTCCTTGGTTATTTTCCATGAAATTGAGTCAGTTGAAAGCCAGTCCTCTCTTCAAGTAATAGCAGTAGTATTTGGTGTTTTCACTGTTACATAATCTTAGTAAGAATTCTTCATATATAGTCAGCTGAGTTAATTTTACGACGATTATGATCTTGATTCTGATGACAGAAGTAGACAGATTTCCGGATCTTGTAGTGTTTCAAGTGGTCTGAAGAGAAATAAATGTAACGTTCGAGGTTCTTTTGATAGGTCCCTAAGTATTCTTCGTTTCAATAGAGATGCAAAGCAGCTGAAGAGTTGTATAGCCAATGCTGCAAAACATGGTCCTAAAAGTAGGGTAACACTGTATGCACCTCCTACGACAATCAGAGGCTCTGCTCTAGCCTTGCATTATGCAAACATGATTACTATCATAGAGAAGTTGCTTTGTTACCCTCATCTGGTTGGCTAGGAAGCTAGGGATGATTTATATCAGATGTTACCAACAAGCTTAAGAAGAATTTTATAGACTAGTCTGAAACTTGTATGAGTGATTTGGACATATATGATGTGGCTATTATACATAATTGGGTAGATAGGCTCAAGGAGATACTAAAATGGCTCTCTTTGTTGGCACATAACATGATCAGATGGCAGAGCGAACGCAATTTTGAGCAGCAGCAAATCATTAAAAGGATAAACATGCTCCTGCTTTAGACATTGTTTTTCGCTGATCGTGACAAGATGAAGGCATCTGTTTGTGAGCTTCTTGTTGGATTAAACTACATATGCCGGTATGAGCACCAGCAAAATGCGTTATTGGATTGTATCAACAGCTTCAGTTTTGAAGACTGCATGTAGTGGCAACTGCAACTTGGAGCTTCTTTCAGTTCTTGATGACATTGCTGGAATCAGGTAAATTCGTTATGGTAATTTCCTAATTTTCTGCATTTGTTTGATAGTTCAGAACAGCTTTTAACACAACATCAACATCAGAGACCCAGACATTAATAATGTCCGCTTCTCCGGGTTTGATTCAAAGATTTTGCTGCAAGTTATTGAGCAATAGGGGTATCCAAGGTACATGTTTCTGCACCTCCTCTAAATTGGGCAGTTTAGTCTGTAAATATATTTTATTATCAGAGAAAATTTATCAGTTATTTTCATTACGTAACGATTAAATAATTGATGGCTTGTTTCGACATTATTTGAACTACTACCCTGTATAATCCCATAAGTGGGATCTAGGGAGAGTGGTAAGTGGTGCATATGCATCCTTACCTCTACTTTGTGAAGGTAGAGAGGTTGTTTTCGATTGATCACGGCTCAAGTAAAACATATAAAATCAGTATGAAAAGAGGAAATACTATAGTGAAGAAGTCATGTTGAAAATAATGGAGAAAAGAACGGTAGGAACAACAAATAATATGAGCCGAAGCAAAGGAAACAACAAATAATAATAATATCGAAGATAAAGATAGAGATAGTAATACTGATATGGGAAGCTAGACAACGCTACAAGTGGAAAATAGAGATCAATAAGTCTTTTGTCTATCTTAAGCTAATATTTCATCTTACCTAACAAAAATTGAACCAAAGAGCAAAAGACAAAAAGAAAGCAAAATAGACAATAAAGTCACAAAGAGTGGAATGCTTCCTTTGTCTTTCCTCAATATCATCCCTTCAATTATAGGATAATTCACCATCAAGATGAAAAATGAGAGGAACACTTGACCAAACAAATCACTCAATCTCCCTTCAAAAATCACTTTTCGAATAACTCCCCAAGTGAAGGAAATCATATTCAATATGACTAATGTAACCAAAGGGACAATTAGCATTTTAGATGCTTGAAAATCATAAATTCCCATTTGGTATCGCTTCAATTGTTCATCATCAACAACTTTACTTGTGGGCAAAAAACTTGCTTTTCTGAAGCCATATAACTTCAAGATTGCATCCAAAGTTCCATAGAAATAAGCGGTTATTGACTTTATCATCCATACCCTCCATTCATTCCACCATGTTCTCATTGTCCCTCCAGTGTTGACAACATCCCATAAGTATTTGCAAAGTGTTGACAAGAAAAGAAAAGAATATACAATGAACCATGGACTTGAGACCTGTGAAAATCTAAGATAGTTACTATCAAAGTCTATTTCAAAGTTTTAGTTGAAGTTCTATATATTGATAGTGGAATAGGAATTTTACGCTATCGGGTCATATAAAAGATAACAATAATGAGTTAAGTTTTACAGACTGATGAGTAAAATAAAGCTTCACACAATCTGGTCACTTAATAGATAACTGTAGGTAAATTTCTTGATTATAAGCACCAACTGAAAATCTAATAAAAATGGTATCTAACCTGCTATCACAGGTTAAAATTCGCTGATAGCATAGAAAAATCTTAAAATCGCCTGTGCATATAACTTAAAATCCAATAGTAACTACATACTCTATTTTCAAGACAAACCATATCAATTCTCATGTATCTATTGGTTTGATGAAAAATCAGGTGCAGGTAAGTTTATGTCATATAGGAGGCAAAGCTAGGAATGATAGCTAAAAAACCAATCGAAACATGACACATACACTTTTACTTGTTGCAGCACATTAAAATTCACCGATCTTTCAAAATACTTTTGCATTATCAATGTATATAAGTTCATACCTTAGGGTAAACGGGAACGCCATTTAGGAGACAAAGCTGAGGAATGATAGCTAGAAACCAAGCTGGGAAGCAATAGAGAGGCTGAAAAGCCAGGTAAGCATAACACATTCTTTCAAGAAGAGGCATTCTTGATTTCAAGTCATAGATGAGGGGATAAAATCTTGAGCAAAGAACTTCCATTAGTCCAGAATTCCATCTTGTGCCTTGAACTAATGTGTCATTCAAATTTGTTGTACTACTGCCTAAAAATGCTGGCCTTGAAGGGTTATAGAACACAGATTTCCAGCCTTTGCAGTGCAGGGTGAAACCTGTGAGGTAGTCTTCCACCACTGAATGGTACAGGAATCCCATCTATATATATATATAAATGAAGTCGATCAAAGTTAGCACAAATCTGATAGACTGAAGAATTGATAGAGTTATGCTAGAGGTGGCAAAGCAAAATCAATCCATTTCTTTAGGTAAATCGTTCGATTTAGTGGCAGAGTCAGGATTTTCACTCAGCGGATTCAAAATATAAAGAAGTAGACATGTGAAGAAGGCAAGAGAATTCAAATAATTTTGACCTTACATAGCAGTTTAGTTTTAGGGAAATCCTCACCATCTGCTCTATATACATAAAAAACTATTTTTGACCTTATTAATAATGTAATTTTACAGCGGAAGGGGCTTAGATGGACCCCTTGCACCTTTAGCTCCTCCCTTGGCCCAACTACCTAAGTTAAAAGGTCACGTTGATTATCATAATTAACATGTTTGTTGACTTGATCCAATGGATTGAACTCGAAATGACCCATCAAATTATTGTGTCAAAATGTAACTCAAACCAAAGTATATAAAATAAAATTTGGAGAATTGGAATTACACAAATTTGAGAGAAAATATGCTAATAATTTGTTAAAATTACATTAGCATTCACATTCTATTTAGGGAAGATTGGTCATGCTGGGGGTTGAGCTATGACCCATTATTTGTCCATTTTGACCCAAGAAACTGTGAAGGGGTCGGGTCATAAACCATTTATCAATTTGACCCTTTTTGCTCACTCAAATTTGACCACTCCACCTATATGCCACCTTTAAATTATACATAATTAATTTCAACATTAATGTGACTGTTTGACTTACCTCTTCTCCCCATTGTGACTCCTCTTCATAGGTACAAGAGGCTAAAAATTTTGCTTCTTGGATCTTATCGTCATCAAATTCCTTGATGATAGTGTCATATTGCTTATCATTAATGCTTGTAATAACAGTATTTAGAAACTCATTTGAGGAACCACAACACTTCTTCAGCTCAATAAGATCCATGTCTGATTAAAAAGTTAAAAAGAATTCTGATTACTTGAGAGTATATATGGAAAACAAATTTACTATATGAGACAAATTTGTCAAGAATTACTAGAGAACATTTTCATGATTGATTTATAGCAAATTGTGCACTATCAATTCATCTTAACCAACTATAGTAGGATATGTTGTTCAGGTTCTCTAAAAATGTTGTCGAAGAATCCAACATGCACCTGTCTGCATTTTTGAAGAGTTCGACCAACATAAATAGCAGGTGATTACTCCATTTTACATATATTACTATAGCAGCTTTGTTTGCTATTAAGATTACACATTATTGTAACTCAACTTATTCCAACAACAACAACAACATTACCCCAATGCCTCAAAGGCTCCTGCCCATTGCGGGGTAGGGGGAGGTCGGATGTACGCAGCCTGACCCTTATGTTTAAAAATATAGCGCGACTTTTTCCGAAAATAACTCAACTTATTCC
Organism: Solanum sejunctum; assembly: GCA_025642045.1. Classification (NCBI taxonomy): domain Eukaryota; kingdom Viridiplantae; phylum Streptophyta; class Magnoliopsida; order Solanales; family Solanaceae; genus Solanum; species Solanum sejunctum. The sequence continues at coordinate 351,564 of JAOTQJ010000072.1, read as the reverse complement.
CTTGTATAAAAATTCATAAACTTCACCCAATGGTGTGACCTAGTGGTTGAGTTGAGCACCATGAGGTCTCAAATTCACATTCCAGCGGAGATAAATACTAGGTGATTTCTTCCCATCTGTTCCAACATTGATGGACCAAATTACTTGATACATGTTACTCATGAGTGGAGTAAGTCACGGTGCACAGAAGCTGCTCCGGACACCACATTTATCAGTTCTTGTTCCACATACTGACCATGTACGAAACTTAAAGATCTTTCATAATTGATGAGCAATACCTTTGTGTATAGCAGTCCCATATAGAGCTTTCCTCTTCATATAGAAGCATGTACCAGATAGCATAGGTCCTATAAGCCCATCCATCCCTGGCCACTTGACCTAAATATACACCAAAATCTTTATTATACATCTAGTATTTGATATAGATTTATTAGAAATCTGCAGATTTTCCACTGACCGGAAAATGTAAATAAGTTTGGTAGAATGTATAAAAATAATACTAAATAAGTAATGCTTGCATTAATTATAATGAAATTTTTTTTATGCATTGTTTGATTTGGTGGATTAAAAATAGCATCCATTGCATAACTTTTTTTAAAAATTATTTGTTTACAAAGATAGCCTCCACAAATATGGTAAAAAGATGTAAAAAAAAAAGTTGAGGGGCAATTGGGTCTTTAACCTCCACAAATATGCATGCATTAAATCTCCTGCATTACTAATACCTAGAAATTGATGGTATTAGTAATACACACCATAACACACAACAGAGTGTATAACTAAAAGTGTACAAAACAAGGTACTGCTAATTAATACACCTAATTAGTGCATGCATTATTTTTGTTAGTACACTCTATCAAACGACCTTTTAATGTCAACAATCCAACATGTGAGGTATGGGGAAGGATGGAGTATTCTCAAACTTTATCCTTGTATCGGAGAGACAAAGAAGTTCCCAATAGGCCTTGGGCTCAAGTAAAACATCTCAAAAATGTCAATGCATAAAATTCAAAATCATATATGAATATGAAAATGTTACCACAAAAACAGCTCTGAGGGCAGAATCATAAATATCATTCTTGCTAATGTTGTGAAATCTTTGAGGGAACTGAACAAATGCAAGTGAGGGAGAGATTTTGGGATCAAGGTGAAAGCACATTGCTTGTCTAGCTGAAGACGGATCATTGGAGTGCATATCACAATCCAACATTAATATGTATGGTGAGTTGCTTATGATTCCAGATACTCTAAGCTACAAAAAGAAAAAAAATCATATAATTATTACTCTTAGTTACCAACAACGAAACCATGATTTTCACTAAGTGGGTTCAAATTCCAAAATATGAAGAAGTAAACCCACGAAAAGTTTTAAGTATAAGAAATAATTGTAATCATATATAAACAATGTAATTTTCTGCCGTAGTAGGAGGTGCAGATGAAGCCCCTTCGCCCTGGCTCCACCCCTGTTAGTCATAATCAATATTTTTTAAAGAAAATATACTCAGTCTGTTTTATTTATGATATAAAAATTAATTTTAATTATGTATACACCGCAAAAAGTGCAGATGAACCCCTTCGCCCCTTTTTAGTTACATTTAATATTTTTTTAAAAAAGAAAATATACTTTGTTTTATTTTATGAATCTTAACTTTACTCGACAAAATGTTGAACAATATAATGAAAGATTTTTGAAACTTATTATCTCAAACATGTTATAGCACTCAAGGGAGTGTAATAAAAAGATAAAGAAAATTTTGAAATTTTCTAGTAAGAAAAAAATGAAGATTTGTTAAACTTATGTAATAAACATTCCACAATATTTATGTGGCTATAAAACCATCATCAAGATTAAAATAGAAATTTTGTAATAATAAGTTTAAGAATAGTACAAAATAGATTTTTGAATCTTATTATTGAAAACATGCCATATCATTCTGACAGTGTCATAAGGGGTAAAAGAAAAAAAGAAATTTGGAATTAAAAACATGTCATGTGACTCCTTGTTTTTTAGTTTGTTCTAGAAAAAATTGTCTTTCTAAATTTGGAAATACACAACTTAATCTTCTCATTTGCCTATTGAGAAGTTTTTATAGCCGCACAAACGTTAGGACAAGTTTAAAATTATAAATTTCTAAAGTTTTTTTTTCTTTTATTAAACTTTGTATCAAATTAAATAAGTTCATATAAATTGAAATAAAAAAAATATTAATGTAGAAATGTGAGATTTTTTTTACAAAAAAGTACAAATAAATAGCAATTTATGGAAAGGGTGAAAGAGAGTATACAAGAACATTGAGGGCTCCAGCTTTGAAATGGTGGGGATGAGAAGTATTTTTCTCCCTTGAAACATAAACAAGAGATGGTATTCCACAACCTCTCTTTCCTATTGTCTGCAAGAAAATTTTGAATTAGTCAGAACCCTAATATAAAAATTAAACATTGAACAAAAATCGAATTAGTTAGATATTTTAATATATATATCAAATATCGAATTGACAATAAAAAAATAGAATGATATGGAAAGAAGGGATAGTTATGCATTTAGCTGCTTGTTGAAAAATATTTCTATTTGCTAGCTAATATGCCTATACATACATATATTATGTTTATATTTATATGTTTTTTCGCTAATTTAGATGAACGACTATTTATATCGATTTCTCATAAGAATGGTACCTCAATAACA
>JAOTQJ010000072.1:290111-342841 GCA_025642045.1 Solanum sejunctum | reverse complement strand
CAAATAGTGTTCTATACATACAATTCGAAATAGTCAAATTTTAATATAAACATGAAATACCTAATACAACAATAATATTACCTCAATGCCTCAGAGCCTCCTGTCCATTGTTGAGTAAGGGGGGAGGGTCAGATGTATGTAGTCTGACCCCCATATTTAAAAACATAGCGCGACTGTTTCCAGATGACTCATGATGCGCGTCGAAAGTTGCATTGACTAACTGCTACTTCACAATTGAAAGAAGCGTATACAGTTTAAAGAGTCATTTTGCTTTATTCCATCATACTTCAAAGCCAAAAAATAGTGAATTTTTTATAAAAAGATTGAATTTAACTTGTATGAAAGAATTTGGTTCAGACTTATACAAGTTATACATTTGTATTTGACTTCATTGATAGGTAACACTAACGCTCAAATGGCAGCCAATTCATGAAAATTTGAATTAATTAAATTTTAATGTGAGTATCAAATATTTGATGAAAAATTAAACAAAAGACTGAATTCAACTTAAATGAGAAGATTTGGTTAAATCTTGTACAAGTTACACATTTTTTTTTTCATTTTCCTTAATATCAATTCTTTTGAAAGACTACAAATTACCAAAATAGAGTAAACATTTTAAAAAAGTAACTTGTATCTTAACTTAAAATATATAAACAAGGACATAGCTCTTTTTTAAAAAAAGAAAACCTTAATTAGCATTTTGTGTTAATGAAAAACACGATTGAGAAGTATTTTCATTATTAACCTCTTACTGAAATTACATTTAACCCAAATTCTGGAGGATTGTTATCAAGAATTTGTACATCTTTCGTGATGTTTTTTAAATTTAATCCTTGATTTTTTTAGTACCATTCATTCACCATAATTTTATTCTTGTTAAGCTTGCATTTTGAAAAATTACATTGATAGTTTGCTATATAAAGTTTAAATTATTACTCGTAAGTCGTATCACTGAATACTCCACCTGTGTTCATGTCTTTTACTTCTTTATATTACAAATTCTCAAATCCCCTGGGCGAAAATCTTGTCTGCGAAATACGACAAGAAAGAGCAGAATTTCTTGTAGACCAGTGTCAAAATTTGGTATTATTCTCCCCATTTTTAACTACTCTATACAGGCTTCTTGTTTAGTTCCACTAAACACTTGGTTAAAAAGATGTTGCAGCTAGCAACTAGTCACACAATACCTGTGCACCAATTGAACTTGTACACTTTTGTTGATGCACATCATCCAGCGACCCATCAACACGCAGAAATCTCAAGCGAAGTGCTTGTTGAAGCATCTCTAAATCATACCTGAGTGAAGCCAGAATATCGGTTTGAGCGTTGCTGGCATGGCACTGGCTGTGCATCATCGCAATGAGACTTGAAGCGTTAAACCTGGGATATGTTCAAACTTCATGTCAGCATGGCTTTCCTAAGCTATGAAAGATGTATAAAACGAGCAATTGCGTTGTAGAAGCCTCAAACCTCATTTCTCAAGGGCGGATGACATACTGATATCTTGAAACTATCCATCATTTGTTTCCAGAAGGGAAATGGTGTTCCACCAACTTCCATGAAGGCCTGGCATCACCAGACATGGGTGTTCTGGACTCGAGCAGTCCTTTCAGCCATTTAATTTTGTTTACAAGTTCCTCCAAATCCAAAATTGCTGCCTCCATCAAGTCAGAATTCATTGAATGTAACTGAATTTCATCATTGGTTCTGAACTTCTTCAAAGGACAACTTGAATAGCTAGTTGGCCCAGCGTCAGCTTTAGCTAGATCAACTCCGACACACGAACTAGAAGCTTTATCTGATAAGATGGATTCCTTTGCCAATATGTCTCCTGTATGGGAACTAGAACAAATGTCTGGCCGTCTCACTTTCTTTGATGTATTTACAGTTGCCTCCTTTGGAGGATCAAAGAGTGGGGGTCGTTCTGCTGACTCGGTAGTATTCAAATCCCTCTTTTCATCCAAGGCCGTTGACAGGTTTATAGATGGAGGAGTAGAGAAAGAGAGATCTGATGAAGATCCAGTTCTCCCTTCACTCATAGAATGTATTTCCAAAGCTGGAAAGCGACCAAACGCTGCAATGAACGTGACGAGCATGTCAAATATAGGGATGCAGGATTTTCTTTACAGAAACAATTTTCATTCTACAAAGACAAGAAACACATAAGAACTAATTGGAATGCACTGCAACTGTAATTAGGTGGCACTATACACCCTGATGACCACGCTTTGGAAAATGCACCAAAAAGAGACAGCCCGATGCACTGAGTTCCCACTATGCATAGGGTCTTGGGAAGGGCCAGACCACAGGTATCTTTTGCAAGCAGCCTTACTTGCATTTCTACAAGAGGTGGTTTCCACAGCTCAAATCCGTGACCTTTTGGTCAAAAGGCAGAAACTTTACAAATTATGCTAAGACTCCCCTTCAACTAGGAAATGAACATAAAGCAAACAAATGCACATTGCACTTCTTTATTGTTGACACAACCATGCAGAAAGTTTCAAAGTAGGCTACAAGAGTGGGATGCAGTGGTCAGACATATGTTGAAAACACGGGGCATCAAGAAGGAGGTGCTAAATGGCTTTCACAAATATTTCGACCTCTAAGGAGCTAAAGGACTTTACAGTTCTTTTTAACTATTTCATTCCCTAGATTCCACCAGAAAAATAAGGCACTTGAGAAACTATATTTAAACCATGGACAGCAATTGATATCCCTTTGGAGGATCTCAACTAAGTTCTATCAGAGCAACCACATAATGCATAGCGACGTCATGTCCCAAATATCCCAACTGTTCTACGAAGTAAACATATTCTCCACATACACAAGCATTCAGAACCATCCTTGATGGAAACCTATTCATGCATCTCTACAAAACTTATATATTTAACAAATTGATTTCATGTGTTTTGATTCAAAATATAGTTCTGTTAACAGCCAATGGAAAGAGTGAGTTTCACACTATAGTTACCTTGGTTGACAGGTTGAATTAGCTGAGCACATTGACGTACATTATCACCATCCTGCGATTGCCATGAAACAAATTATCGGCAGAAAGAAGCATCAAAAGAGAGGAGATAGAGCAGAATATAATTCAAATAGCACATTGACTTTATTCAGAGAAAAGCTCTTTTGAGGTAAAAGATGCAATTATCAAAAATTGCACTACAAAGACTAGCATCTTGTCTTTTTGGTTATAATTCTTTATTTTGCTTCTTTGGGGTTTCCAGTTTCCTGGGAAAGAGGGTGCTGACTAGTAGATAAGATAAAAAACCTGCAGAAGTAAAGTACCATAAAGAAGCCGGAGACGACAGGGAAGGAGAAAGATGAGACAGAAGGATGAAACAGATGACAAGGAAGAACTGAGATATCCCAAGGAACCAGCACGGTTTGAATCTCAGATGATAATGGGCCACCCCCTACCCTTCTACACGTAAATACTAAGCTTTTGCCAATGGCAGAGTTTGATCCATAACGTGCCTAACCCACACATCATGGAGTACACTCTTACCAGTAGACCAAAAAACTGGGGGCTAAATTTTAAAGATTATGTATACCATTTTACATTATTTTGTAGGGAAAAAGTAACATAATAAAAGAAAAATATGAAAAAGGGCAAAGGGAAAAACCTGGGATGTAGGCACAGTCCAACCAAAATCTGGAGACCATTCTAAGGATGGGCGCAAATCCTTGAAAGAAACTTCATAAAGTGCACCTTCACCCACAGGAGGTGGTGTCAATGCCAACTACAAGGACAAAAACACAATGAGTAGAATATTAATGGACCAATGAAGGAAGAAAATATGAAGCTATTAATTTCTCACATGCAAAAGAGTTGGCAGTTCTACTGGAACAACATTTAACTTGCTGATTTAGAGAAACAGTTCTAGCGGAACAACATTTAAGTTTGTCAAAGAAGGTTTTTGGGTTTAATCCCTGCAAAACTAAGTCCCAACAACTCAAGAAAATTGCTACGTATTTTACCAAAAATAAACATGCAATTTAACAATTCTAGATTACATTGCCTCAGGTAAGAACACTTGATCATGTTGAAGATACTTAAAACAGAACTACCAATACCATTACTAACATGAATATAAGCAAAAGAAATTAGAAGATCTCTTTATCAAAAGTAATGATCTGCTTGATACTGGGGAAGGAATGAGTTCCCCCATCAGAAAATCTCAGGCCAGATTATCACCCACCTACCTTCTCCCATTATCGCCAAATGCCTCACCTCACTCCCCTGCGTCTGCCCTCCCAATTAGCACTCCCTTCTCCCAGTATCACATCCTGCCCGCACCCAATATATTCCATTATTAATTATTCTACCCCTTAACCCCAATTTCTATATGCAGCTTCCTTCCTCTCCCAAGCCATACTGCCACTTGGCAATGTTCCAAGAACATGAAGTCTTCGACTAAGAAAGAATTGTGCCAAAAGATATATCTATGATTACACATACTGATTATAGATGAACTGATATTGAAGATCTGCCCTCATCAAGTAATCCTTCTTTTACTACCAAAAAGGCATAAGTTCCTTCTTTTTTTCCATTTCCAGTTTTCTTTTTTAGACGTTGAGCATTTACTGAACTTCATGTTCAAAATATAATCTAACAGATGACAGCAGCCGTACGGCTAACCAGCCAGTTAATACGGCATATAAGAGAAATTATTACCTCAGCTTCACTATTGCCCAGTAACTTTGTCAGATGTCCAGACCAATAACAGCCGTTAGCCCACCAATCAACCGAATCACCTGCCTGCCAATTACCATCAACAACTACTGTAGCTTCAGAAATTGAACTGACATCTGAAATTTCATTTTTGAGCTTGACTAAAGGATACTGCGGTCGCAGCATTAGTATCTTTTTCTCCTTCGACTTCCCAACATTATATGGGGGATATTGATACAGCTTGATCCAAGTCAGTTCTGTAACAGATTGAAACAATTAAGATGCCTCGGTACATACAAATATAGCAACAGTATTCTCTTTAAACATATCTTTTTTTTTTAATCAGTCAAATCAGAATTTCATTAATAATACATCCAGTAGATGCTGGAAATTACGTCAGTGGGCAAAAAGTGAGTTAGCTTTTCTGGTAACCTTCCTGTGTGCATTCTGAGGAGCTAAAGAAGTCAAAAAATTCATTGAAATTATTTACCGCGTGAAGTTTACTATGACATATAACGGTTTACAAGGCATTTAGTTTTCAGCTGAACATACCTAATTTTCTATTTACTAAACGAGAAAGTCTCTAACAGTGTAAAAGATAAAACATTCCATTCTCAATTTAGCTTTCATCCCTCTATAACATTATTCCTATTCTCGGACAAGCTTAAAAAATTTAACTTTACCACACTAAGCATATAGGAAATGAAGCGGGGCAAGGTCTGAGTTTCTCTATTTTGTATCATCATGCATCAAGACACTGAACTGTTTAAATGCGAAAATCATCACATCAAAGAACATACTTTCATCTGGATAATCAAAGTATTCCAACAGTGCATTCCAATGTCCTCTTCTGCAGTTAATCTTCTTTATCTGGTACAGTAGGAAAGAGATAGTAAATGCACTGTACTCCACTTCTTTCGCAGTAAATGAGTTAAATCTAATCAAAACATACAAGTACCTCAACAAGACCTGGAGAATTGACAATACTGATTGCAAAAAACAATAACAGGTTTTGGTTCTAAATGTAATCACAGCAATGGTGGCTTTCAATAAATAGAGCACTCTATAAAAGTTTAACGTAGCAGCCAACAAAATTTTACCGCCCAGAATGCAACTAAAGAGTTGCAAAGAATTAAGTTAGAAATATATATCAAACGCTTCAGAATGTGAGAGCATATCCTTATATACTTGTACAATATAATAGTCTTATTAACATAGAACAATAACAGCATACCCAGGTGAAATGTAAGCAAACCTTACCACTACCTCATAGAAATAGAGAAGTTGTTTCCGCAAGACCCTCAACTCAAATATATCCACCCAAAAGTAGAAAATACTAGATACAAAATATAGTCTTATTAACATGATGATCAATAATCCAAGGAACTATAGTTCAGAAATCCTAATCAATAAACTGATTAATTTAGCTCATGCAGTTTCCTTACACAAAATGCATATTTGTCTAATTACAGCTTCCTTGATTATACAAGAGTCAAGAGTCCTAATCACATGCATGTTATTCTGTTCTAATTGCTAATGTCCATGCATGATGCTACCCACCCAAACCCTCCCAAGAAAAGTCGTACTCTAGTCAGGAATGTTCAAAAACTATGCTCCAATTTTTCCACATTACATCTTGTAATTGGATCTCAATGTGCAGCAACAACAAACCACATATAATCCCAGCAAGTGAAGTCAGCAAACCTTACCCCTATGTTGAGAAGGTAGAGGTTGTTTCCCATAGACACTTGGCTCAAAGAGGATAAAAGAGAGTCCCATAGCAACATGCAAAAATAACGAGATAAAAAAAATAACTTAAGGCTAAAGAAACAACCGATCATAACAAACATTCAAGTATTAGATGCAAGAATAATATTAATACTCCAAGAAGAAAAAAAACACGCCCAGCTACCGGCTACCCAATAGCCTTCTTCCTTAATTCTCAATTTATACACCCTCTAATCAACGGTCATGTCCTCAGTGAGCTAAAATTGCATGATGTCTTGCCTAATCCCCTCACCTTAATGCTTTTTCAACTACCACTACACATCCTCAAACCCACTACAACCAACCTCTTACATCTATTCTTCACATGCCAAAACCGTCTGAATCTCACTTCCCATATCTTGACCTTTAGGTGGTCACTTTCACTTTGTTCCAAATATTTTTTTCCTAATCCTATCTTTCTTAGTATGTCTACGCATAAAGCATAGTTGGTCTAGCCACTTCATAGAACTTACTTCAAGTCTTGATAGTATATTCTTACCACACAAAACACCAAATGCAAGCTTCCATTTCATCCACTCTACCCTAAAACAATGTGTAACACCTCATCAATCTCTTTATTACCTTGGATTACTGACTTGAAACTTCCTCTCTAATGGATGGAATGAGTCAAGCCTTATGACCATGTCATTCAATTTTGGTCTTGCTCAGCTTGAAAGCCTTAAGACTTTAAAGTCAACCTCGTGTTAACTCCATCTCGCGACTTGTCGACTAAGTTGCCCATACTCAAGTGTGGGTATCTAAGATTGGTATGAATTCGAGAGTCGAATTCGGCAAATTCTAAAATTTAAGATTCGGCATGTGAATCCGAGAGACGAGTGTGGGGATTCGGCTAAAAAATTCAACATTATAAAAATAAAGTTATAAAAATATTCTAAATTAGAGAGATATTCTATAGAATATTGTTTATTAAATATATATAAAAACATTTTATATCTAGAATATTACATTTGTTTATGCTATGAATATAATTTTTAGCAATGCCAATTTATTATTATGTTTTTGATATATTTATGGAATAAATATTCACTATATACATTTATTATATAGAAGGGCATTTTGTAAAGCAAAAAATTGTTGAATATAGTGGATATATAAATATAAATTGTAGGGTGTACAAAAAATTCTACCCAAAAAGAAAAACGAAATGAAGTAATTCTTATAAGTTTGGGCCCAAATATTGAAACAAATTTAAATTGCAACATGCAATCCATAAAGGGTAAACAAGACATTTCCTACAAACCCTAATTTTATGTTCTTTCATCTTATTCTTACTCACTCTGACAAAATGTTAAGAGTTGCAACCCTCTCCCCTCGTCTCTCGTCTCTATTCTCTCTTCTTCTCCAAGAATGTTAGGAGCCGCAACCCTTCTCCTCTCCTGTTTCTCCTCCAAATGATGAAGGAACATGAACACCAAAACCCTAGAATCTCCAAAAATGTTGCCATTTGTTCGACTCTGGTCAAAGTATCCGAATGGGATTGACCGAACCGGAGACGCACCCCGCGTCCACAGCAGTACCATGTCGAGATGGGTTCGGCAGTAAAAACAAAGAGCCCACGCAACATAGCTTATTGATTAGTATGTCATCTACGATTTAACATGCATTGTTGCATCTTAACTTAAATGCGTCATATTAGTACTTTTATTGGGATGAAAATGAGCTAAGAGTGGATGCCTAATGCAACTCCATCATGAAAGGGAAATGTTTCAAGCTTCCTCCAACAATCCTAACCCAAGTGTTTGCATCATCATACATGCTCTTAATCACCATGTTAAGCTAGCAAAAACCCTCTAGCCTCCAATTATCTCCAAAGAACCTGCATTGAAATTTTATTGATTGCTTTCTCTAGGTCAACAAAAACCATATGCAAGTTCTATTTTTTACCTTATACCACTCCACCAGCCTCCTTACACGGCGAACGACTTTGTAGCTACATAAGGCATGAACCCGAACTAATTATCAAAATAGACACACCCTTCTACACCTTTGCTTTCACCCCTCTTTCTTGAACTTTCATAGTTTTTGCAGTTCTTTTGATAAAGGTAATATTTGTATATCAATCATCAATCCAAGGCTGGTATCCAAAAATTTACATCATATCCTATCGCAATACCCGTGTGTTTGGCATAAACAAAAGATACAGAAAAGAAGAGAAAAACTATCCCTGGATCCTCTTTCATCTTTATAAGGATCCTAGAATGTCTAATATAGCCATAGGGTCTTCCATATACTCTGAACTACACCAATAGCAAAAGATGATAATGAATTCATTTTAATATTGTGCAGACAACTGCTTTTATTTTCAAAATTTCTAGAATTTCTTTCTTTCCATGTGGTCCACCAAATAACTGCCGAGAGTGACCAATGCTATTAAAAACGCTTGCTTAAGCACTTTAAAGCAAAGCATACTGCTTGAAGTGAGAAGCACTGGAAAAAGCGCACGCTTCACAAGTAGAAGCATGAAGCGCGTTTCTTGTTGAAGCGACAAAAGCCTCACCTAAGCGCTATTTAGGATTTTTTATTTCTATTTTTTAAAACTAATTAAGACTTTAAATTAGCCAAATATTTTTGCTCTGCTACTTTCGTGAAGTTTGACTGCAGTGACCGCTAGTTCTTCTTCTGCGCCTCCAGTCTCCAGATAAGTTCTGCTGCTGCTTCTTTTGTTCCTCTGCATCTTCTACTAGAATTTTCCTTTTATCAATTCTTTTGCAATTTCTCTGCGCTTCAGTAACAGAACTTTTGTTTATATTTCATAATGCAAATTATGCTTTATTTTATTTTTAAAAAAAAATTGCTACTCTATGTTTTGCTGCTCTGATTTTTTAAAAAAGGAATTAGTGTGTTTTTTGTTCACTAACTGAAATCACTATTGTTTTGGCTTTTTGCTTGGAATAAATTGTATTTTCTTATCCAATGCCATGAAAAAAGGATCTAGCTTGGGCTTATGGAAATGCAATGGGTAGTAACACAAAAATTAAATGTGTCGTTTGCTTAATATGTTACCTCTATTGAGTTCTTGATTGTTTATCTATGCATATTTGATATTTTTATTTTTATACTAAATAGCGATTTATTTGAAAAAAGTGTGTCTCGCTCCTCAACGCTTTTCTCCACTTCTCACTTCTCAAAACACTTGTACGGAATTCTCCATCTACTCTTTTTTGCACTGCTACTGCCCTCCATATTCCAACTCTCTAGAGCCTGTCCTGTTCTCTTGGGAATAGTCCAATGTATACCTCTTAAGCTAATAAACAAATACCACAGCTAACCAACCACTTTACAATGTAAGAATAAATAGTTAATTGTCTTTGCAACCTATTTGCAAAAATAGCATCTTGGGCACATTTATATTCCCTCTTCATGAGATACTCTTATGTAAGTATAGCCTCTTTCACAACCAACCAAGTAAAAGACTATCACTTTGTATGGTATTTTAACCTTCCATATAAGCTTCCAAGATAGAAAATCAACTTGGGATCCCATCTGATTCATATCTCTATTTGTACAATTAATGGTGAATAATCTTCTGCTATAACATTTCCATTTAAGAGATTTTGTTATTGCAGTTTTGATATCACCCTCATTCTTAAGAACAAAAGTATTATTCTCCACATCTATCTTTTGTGCATCTATCAACTTCCTAAAAATGACAAATCCATAGCCACTCCTAGCCTACCTTGCCCGCATTCTTCCAATTATCATCAAGATCCCAATTTCTCTTCCCGTGTTCATCTAAGACATAGCTCACTCCACCCTCTCAATCTTAAGCTGCCTAAAATACTCAAAATCTCAACGACTCTCAAAGTGCTTAAAATCACCCAACAAAATGTTCATTTCCCCGTTTTCATTCAGAAGTTTATTTTCCCTTTCTTGTTCGAGAGTAATAAAAGTAGGTTATCAACGTCTTCATATGCACCTCATCCACCAGTACTAAGCCTTCCTCGACTTTGATGAATCTCACTTGATCTAGGTTGCGCATCTTCTCTCATCTTGGCTTAAAATGTACAATTTCTTATCCCTATTTTTGATCCCAAGTTCTTCATACAAACATCGAAACATTGTAGCCTTCACCACTGTAACTGCTAACCTTGTCCCCACCTTTTTATATGACTCATATTCATCCTTTAGTTCTCATATTTCCTCTCCTCTTAACTTCATATTTGTGTTTTAGGGCTTCATTTTTTCTAAACATTCCACCACCAATCATCTATCTATCCACCAAAGTGATCTTTTGAGATGCCTAGCACCTCTCTAGTTACTTTCCTAATGCAACCGAGCTAAGTTGCTCGAACTCGAGTGCAGGTGTCCGATATGAGTGCGGATCTAGAGGTCGAATCCTTCAAAATCTAGTTTTTAGGATTCGAGGATATGGATCCATGTATGGATACGATTGTGAAGATTCGCCTAAAAATAATCGATCAAAATATCTAAAAATAAAGTGATAAAACCTAAATTATGATATATTATGTGGAAAACTTGAAGAAAATCCTGAAAGGAGATTAAAAAAAAGACATGACATAGAAATTTCTATATAGAAGGTATTCCATTATCTTCAATTTCATCTTAGCTTTTGTATTGACTATAGAAATCATTGCACCGTCCAAACTTTCCCCATCGATTTTGGTCAAAGCATCCAAAACTAGTTGACCAAATTGGACACGGATCCCACACCTACACCCATGCCGTGTCGACATGGGTGCAGCACCAAATCTGAATAGTCCAAGCAACTTAGCAAGCGAATGTCATGGACCACATGGTACTCGTGTCCACTCCTTCAATCCCCTTAGCCAATGACTCAAACAACTTTTCCAATGATTAGGCATTGTCCTTAGTCAAGGCTTCTAACTTGATCTTAGATTTGACAATACACAATCGTTTCTCTCCTTTTCATTTAGCCTTCAACTCCATCACCAAGAGCCTATGTTGGGTCATGAGATTTAAGTAAAAGAGGATCAAGATAACACAAAACTTATAAGGAAACCATGAACTTATTCTACAAAAATTAAAGACTAACAACAACATACCTAACGAAATTCACAAAGTGGAGTCTGAAAAAGGTAAAGTGTACACAGACCTTATCGTTGCATCATCGAAATGGAGAGGCCATTTTCAAAAAACAGAAATGAATGATTACCTAATCTAACATGCAAACATTGAACTACCACGGGCTCGCAAGCACCAAGCTCACACTAGAATCAAACTTCGCATTTCATACCTTACATCGAAACCATGCACCACGAAATCCATTCTCAAAAGATTGTGCTTCGGCGGATTGCCCAACCTTGAAAGGCAATTGATCCTCCTTCAACATAATATCTACACCAAAAAGAACATATATTATATACATTATCTTGTTTCTTAAGTATACTTCTCATCAGGCGATGAACATGTTAGTAATACCATGTGAATTCACCTTCGAGAATCGCATATCTATTAATTCCATAGGCTAAATTCAAAGAATCTTTCAATGCCAAGTATTTCTATAGGTCCCTTCCCTATCTCTCATTACTCTTATCTTATTAGAAAGATCCTATTACACAATACCATAAACTAATCGAAAGAGAGAATAATGTATGAACATGGAAACCAATCTTGAAAAAGAAAAGGTGTTTGGCCATAAAACAAAAATAAAATTACTTTATTTGAAATTTTAAAAATTGAAGTTGTGTTCGGCCAAATTTTTTAGCTAGCACAAACCCAATGGAACCTCATAAATAGAGTCTAGGGAGGATAAAATATATGTAGATCTTACAACTAGCTCATAAGGATAGAGAGACAATTTCCGAGAAACCCTCATTTCAAAAATCAAACCTCATGAACAGAATAAACTAGATATGAAAGGAAGGGAGTCTGATTTACTTCAAACAAACTTAAATTTACCTAATCACATAATGTCATAGATTAAATTTCATATGAGTTGGCTACACACTAAAGCAAATGTTTTCACTTTATTCAAAATTTTTAAAATTGACAAGTTGAAAAATATAACGAATTTAACATTAAAAATCATACAACTACATTCATAAAGTTTAGATTTTAGATGCAACTTCAAACCTTCCAAACATTAATAGAACAATTAAGAAGGTAAAGAAGAAGATGAAGAAAAAGAATTATTAAATAAGGTAGCCTAGTTGAAAGAGATATCATTCATCTAAACCCAATAACTTTTAACACACCATAAATCTATGAATAAAAATTTACTATAATTGCAAGAAAAAGTATAATTAAATACTTTATGAGACCCTTTTACTAGACATAATATGTAAAAAGAGACAGTTAAAACTTGTAATCTAAAAATATCTCTTAAATATATATGGGGTTGATATCATTTCATTAAAAATTAAAAAAAATTAAAATTAAATTAGTTTTAACTAAATTAAGATGATATTCTTTTTCGATCGGATAAAAAAAAATATTACATAAAATGAGACAGAACACGTAATGAGTTCAGTAATGTTGAACTAGCAATAACAACATATTCAGTGAAATCTCACAAAGACATATGCAGACCTTGCTATTATCTCATAATAAAAAAAATTATTTTCTAAGAAAAAAGGTTGAACTCAACAAAAATAACATATATTTTTACAAAATAAAATCTAAAAAACAAAATATATACAAAATTTAGCATTAACACCTCAACATAAGAAAAAGAATTCAAAGTAATATAAAGAAAAAAAATAAAAATAATCACCACAATCAAAGTATAAAAAATCATAAATAAAGTTAATCACAGATCTAACTTCAACATGAAGTTATCTCCTCAACTTTATTGGATAACAACCACCTTTGATACATAAACAAAACAATGAAAGTAAAAGAAGAAGATGAAGAAGAAAAATGAGATAACTTTGTTATCTCATCTAGATCTAACACTTCTAGAAAAGTTTAAATTTTAGATTTATAAAATAAAATTTAAATTTTAGATCTATCCTTATAAAATTATCTTTCAAATATCAATAAAACAATCAACAAGATGATAAAGAATCCCCAATTTTGTTTACCTCTAGATCTACTCAAAGGAATAAGGAATAAACCTTTTTTCTTTTCAGATCTAAGAAAAAAACAAAAAAAGAAAGATTGCTTAGAAAAGAAGAGGATAGAAGAAAAACCTAATTGAAAAATACATTACCCATTATACCCTTTATATACCCAAACTCCCTATGGATGCATGCTAGAACCTTCCGCCACGTGCAACGGACACGCCAGCAGTTGCCAACTTCCTTAAAACGACGACGTGTAGCGGAAATATCGAGATAAATTCAAGTGTCTCTTTCATTTCTCCATTGCGCATCTCTGTGAGCCATTAGGTTGTTGGAGAGAAATTGTTTCTACTGCTTACGGAGAAGAAAACATCAGATCCAAGTGGATCCAACTGCAATATTGAACAAAAGAGTGAAGGTTTGTGTAGGATCTCTCTTTAAAGATAATATTTTTTTAAAATAATTGAACTGTTTAAAGAAAAATTTTATTTATTAAAATTTTAAAAATAATTAAATTGTTCAAAATTTAAAATTAATGTTTAAAATTTTTTATTTATTTATTAAAATTTTATATCTTCTGAAATATAAATTATTTACTTGTATACATATATAATTTTAATAAAAAATATTTAAATATTTTTTTAATACGTGTATATTATTTTATAAATTTAAATTAATATTGGACGAAGAATGTACTTGATTTTTTTTTATTTTTTAGTTCACTTCTAGAAACATGTCATTTTATTATTATAAATAATTTATTTTTAAATTTTTTCTTATACTCTTAATGAAATGATTTATAGTTACATAAAAATATAAAATTACGTAGGTCATAATTTTCAAAAGTTTTTCTTTTAAATATCATGTCAAGTTAAATATTATCACATAAAATAAAATAGAGAAAATAGTATTTTTCTTTGATCTGTATTTGAGTCAATGATAAAAATCATTGATTTTGATAAGATAGTATTGATTATATATTTTCAAAAAAATCGTTTATAAATATATAGTCTTATTAATATTATAAACTAGTACTTCGTTCGTTCCAAAAATAATGACATATTTTTTTTAATATGTTCCAAAAACAAATGATTTTGTTTCTTTTGGGGCAACATTTCAATTTTAGTTTTTCATATAATATTTTGATGCAACGAGATTAAAAAATATTTGGGTATATTTAACATAATTTTAATTAGGATCACAAGATTTAAAAATTATTTTTACTTTTATAAATTTCGTGTTAAGTCAAACTAAATTATTTTTAAAAAAAATGAAGTGATTAATTCCTTAAGAGTATAAAAATATCTAAGAAAATTTAGTGAAATATGATTGTATTGTATTTTGTTGAAGTTTAAATTTAATTGAAGTTTAGCCCTAACTTTTTTTTATAGAATTTAAAGTTATTGTGTATTACCATATACAAATATGTGGATACATGAAATTAATATTGAATACCTAGATAAAATTGATATTGGATACACTAGGCAATTCGATATTAAATAGACTAAATGAAATTTATATTAGATTTTGATACACTAAATACATAAAATTGTGAAACATAAAGACGAAAAAACATTGTGAATTATAGATAGAACTAATTGAATGAAATAGAATAACAAATGACTTTGAGATTAATTAGGATTGCATATCGATCGGCTCGGGTTGGATTGATTTTTGAAGTTCATTGGTTCGACTTATTGATCACCGATTTGTATATATATTAAACCATTATACAACCATTAAGATATTGGTTTATTGATTATTAATCATTATAGGTTTAATCGTTAAAATTTGGCACAATTTTTTTATTGAAAATCGCATGGAAGTAAGGTGACAAACCAAATAAACCATACATATGAGTTGATATATTGCATTTTGCTCAAAAACAAACATTGTTACATTGTAGAATAATTTGAGAGTTCGAGATGGCTAAATATAAAAGGGATAACTAAGCTTATGCCCCTTCTATCAAAAGTATTTACAATCTCATGCCCCTCTACATTTAATACCTCTATAATTAATTACACTAAATGCCCCACAATTGACTAATCCCCTAATTAATATTTCTTCAAATATATTTGTTAAATTTCACGCGTTGACATCAGCATCTGCTTGTATAATATATCAATAGGGTATACATATACCAACAGGGTATCACAAATTATTAAACTCAACAACAACATTACCCCAATGCCTCAAAGGCTCCCGCCCATTGCGGGGTAAGGGGAGGTCTGATGTACACAGCTCGACCCCCTATGTTTAAAAACATAGCGCGACTATTTTCGGATGACCTATGATGAGCGTCGAAAGTTGCATTGACTAACTGTTACTTCACAATTGAAAGAAAAACAGACACTTTAAAGAGTCATTTTGTTTTATTTCATCATACCCCAAAATCAAAAAAATAGTGAATCTTTGGCTCCATTCGAGATTGATGAAAAAATCACAAATTATTAAGCTCAATACTATATAATATCGATATGATATATATATACTGACAAAGTTATAACAAGTATATTTTCTATTAATTTAGAGTTTAATAATTTTTTTATTTATTTCTTAGAAAAAATCAAATATACCCATTGGGTATCAATATACCACTAGAGTATCACAAAGGATTGAGCTCATTCTATATGATACTGTTATGGTATATATATACCGTCAGAATATATTTCACAGTATTTATACTGACGTCAGCATGTGAAATAAAAAGGAAAAAGTGGGTAGAAAGGTAAATAATTTGGGTAATGGGTCTATTAAAGGTAAATAATTTATACTTGGTCTATTAAGGGTAAATAATTTCAAATTAAGTCTATTTTGTGTACTTTTTTCAAAATAAAATTTCATACCTAATGATACAAATATAATTATTTAATTTACTATCACGATATTAGTTAACCCGTTGAGAAAAAAAATCTAAAACTGTTAAAAATCAATAACTTAATAATAAAAAACTAAACCAATTATCAAAACTATCAAACCAATAACTTTTTCTCGGTCCGAACAATTAATTTCAGTTCACTTTTGAGCAGCCCTAAGATTAAAGAGAGAACATAATTTTCTTGCTACATTTTTTTAGTAGAGAGTTACGTAATATCTTCGCAATTCTTTACAAACTTTGATTTACTCTTTATTTAATGAGATTCGTTTGCAATAGATCTTAAACAATTGAAAATAAAACAAATTTGACGTGCATGTACCTAAGATATACTTGATCCCGAGGGATACAATCTAGAATTAAATTTAAATAGTTGAAGTAAGTTATGCCAAATGAAACTCCACCTCTACTCTTTGTCGTCAAAATAAAGATTTGAACGTTATTTTCTTTATCATTTTATTTTTGTGTATTGATCAAAATTTCGAAGACTATCAGAGAGAGCCAAATCACCCAGTACAATATCTCTAACCCCTTTTTTCATTTAATAGTTTGTAGAAATAATCTTGCCAACTTTGCTTAATCGAGGTGTCGTCCACCAACACATCACCTTTCTTATGCTTGATACACTTCATTTGAACCAAGTCAAAGCTTCTCTCTCTCTCTCACACACACACACACATTCGCTAGCCTATATAATGTTTTGTCACTACCTTTTTTCTAGCTCGACATGTAAGCATTCAAACATCGTCGTTTTAGCATTCACAATCGCCGACTTCACTTCTGTTTTTGCATTTTATAAATAGCAAAATGACCTGGGAAGCTCTTATATTTTTCTTCATTTATAAGTTGGACCCTTATATTTACGACTTTGCCAACTGAACCCTTAAACTCATGGAAACACAATAGTTTAAACCCCTTTCTCATTCTATATTTGTGCATGTACGTCATTTTTAATGATACATAAGAAATTAAATATTAAAAAAATAAAATAAAAAATAAAAGGCTACTTTTGTAGATGGTAGAGATTTTGACTATTATTTTCTCCATATTTGCTCTCAAATTGGGCTCCAAATTAATGTCAAATGGGTGAAACTCTTACCTATTTGCCTTGAATTCACACTATAGGTTCACAAATACAAACCCAACAAATCTCTATTGCAATTTGAAATTAAGATTTGGAATGAGAATGTGGCAAAACAAAAAGGACCAGGAGAGGTATTGATTTGCAACAAAAGAAAGAAATTTTGAGAAAATATTTTGATGTGGGACAGTGATGCAAGGACATTAAGAAGAAAAAGGAAGTGAGAACGGTGAGTGAATTCGAAGAATAAGAGAAAATGAGAGGAATGAGAAGAAGAAATTTGATTGGTGGGGGGGATGGGGGGGGGTCGGGGGCTTGAAACTTTGAAGAAGTTGATTTCTTCTTCTTGTTGGGGCATTTATCGTTTTTTTTTAGAAAAACTTCAATATTTTTTAATATAAAAAGATCTAGTCACTCGCTTTGAAATGCGTAGAATCACGCACTATTAATATTACTGTCGCATGTGTTTTATCAATAGTCAAAGTTGTTTAAAAGATTGTGTTTTCGTGAATTTAAGAGTTCAGCTGACAAAGTCATAACTATAAGGGTCCAACAACAAACAGAGCAAAGTACAAAGGTCTCTCTGACCATTCTGTCATATAAATTAAACCTCTTTTTTTCATCTCCATCATATATTTCAACCACTTGGTATAGTAATCTTCTTAGCTTTCACTTTGTCTTAACTTGACATGATGTTTAATAAAAAAATGAAAACTTTAAATTTGTCGTCTTAAATCATCCATAGATATTTGTATCGTTAAAAATTATTTTATTAAAAATTAAAAAAATAATTTAAAGGTAAATTATTTCTAATTCTAATAAGGTAACATTCTTTTTATGATAAATTTTAAAAAAAAAGAATATCACGTGAAATGAGATAAAGTGAGTATTGAGTATTAACTTATTTGATAAATATATTAATGCATATGTGTCAATTGATACATGTATCATATATATTTGATACCATATACGTATATCTGGATACACTATGTGAAATTGATATTGAATATATACAATTAATATTGAATACACTAGATGAAATTGATATTGGATACACTAGATATTTGATATTGAATAAAATTGATACTAGATATTAATATACTGAATACAAACAAACAAATAAAATTCTGAAACATTAATACACGAAGCCAATTCTGAATTACAAATACAACGAATTGAATTTCGAGGAAATAGAATAATAAATGACTTTGAAATTAATAGGAGAGAACATAAATGTTTTCTATATTTTTTTAGTTGAAAGTTACACAATATCTTAGCAAATCGTTATAACCTTGATTTATTCTTTATTTAATGGGATTCAGTCAAAGAATATCTTTAACTATCAAAAATAGAGCAAATTTAATATGCATGTATCTAAGATATATTCAATCCTATGGGATGCAATCTAGAAATAAACTTAAATATGCGAAGCAAACACTGCCAAATGAAACTCCACCTTTTATGTTTGTCATCAAAATAAAAAATTGAATGTTATACTTTTTCCCATTTTGTTTTTATGTATTTATTTTCAAGTATCACACATAGATAAATATTTTAACTATTGTGAGAAGTCGGTGGAAGAAAAAAGAGGGAGGTGCTAAGGGAAGGGCTTAGCGTTAATCTGCCTCGCCTTTTAGAGGTTTGGAACTCTTCTAGTGAGTACCAATTGAAAATCAATCTGACTTTTAAAACGGAAGTGAGCATAGGCAAGAGGATCCCACTTTCTCGCATTCCTCTCCCCACGGCAGAACATCAGAGATGCACAACATATGGATTTTATTTAACAAACTACGATTTTGGATTCTTCACTTTAAGGAATAGATTCGCTGCCGAACCAGATGTTACCTTTAGCCTCGGATTTCTTTATTAATTATGCACATGGGAAACATCATCCTTATAAGGTTCTTAACTGCCAATTAAATAATTCAGTTTTGAAAATACACATCTGAACAACCTAATTTACTTTAAATTAGCTTTGTAAACACCTAAACTACGAGAATGCTACATCTCAAATACATTCCCTTAAAATTGTCTAAAGATGCAAGGTGATCACTAAATATATCTATATCAAGTCGAAGCATATAAACCATCATGGTAAAAATTGGAATGTTTAACTGTCAATAAAAGTCCAAAAGATCAAATTAAACCTGGTGTATAATCATAATATTTTTTCAGTAGATTTTTAAAAATTATCTTGAAATACCTTTTTGATAATGAAGTTTTATCAGATTTTGAAAATTTTATCTTCAAACATTTGAAACGTCCAGATACAAACCTTTAATTTTTTTTCAAATAAAAATACATCATCAAGACACGAGCCACTTGTCGCACATAAATAGCTAGATCGACGGTCGTATGACATTATAATATCCGACAGGTCAACAATCATATGTCATTATAACATCCAACAAAAGACATACTTTTTCACGTGAATATTTTAAATTTTACAAATTATAGTTTTTTAAAACTCAAATATTTCAACATAATATTAATTTATGTATTAATTATACTTATTTATACATGAATTATACTTATCTATTTTTCACGTTTGAAATGTTATTTTTGGAAATAAATTTGACTTCTAAAATGGAAGTGACCACAGGTGAGAGAACCCCACTTTCCTGCATTCCTCTTCCCACGAGCAGAACATCAGAGATGCACAACACGTGGGCCTTGTCTAATGAACGACGACTTTTGATTCTTCACTTCAAGGAGTAGAGTCGCTGCTCAACCAGTTATTATCTTTAGCCTAGTCTTCCTTATTAATCATTGATAAGACGCAGGAGAAACATCATCCTAAGACTCTTAATTGTCAACTAAATAATTTAACTTTGAAAATACATATCTAAACAACTTAACTTACTTTAAATTAGCCTCGTAAAAACCTCAACTACGAGAACGCTACATCTCGAATGCACCCTCTTAAAATTGTATAAAGATGGAAGGTGTCCACCGAATGTATCTATATCAAGTTGAAACATATAGATGGTCGCGATAGAAATTGGAACATCCAGCTGTCAATAAAAGTTCGAAAGACCAAATTAAACATGACCTATGACTACAATATTTTTGGAGTAAATTTTAAGAAATTATCTTGAAATATCTATGTGACCATGGAATTTTATTAGATTTCAAAAATTTTAGCATCAAATATTTCAAATTTATGATCTACTTTTGAAAAGTTCAGATAGAAACCTTTAATTCTTTTCAAGATAAAAATATATAATCAAGACACAGGCCACATGTCGTACATAAACCTCCAGGTCAACGATCGTATAATATTATAACATTCGACAGGTCAATGATCGTATGACATTATAACAT
Organism: Solanum sejunctum; assembly: GCA_025642045.1. Taxonomy (NCBI): domain Eukaryota; kingdom Viridiplantae; phylum Streptophyta; class Magnoliopsida; order Solanales; family Solanaceae; genus Solanum; species Solanum sejunctum. The sequence goes on along the minus strand of JAOTQJ010000072.1, from coordinate 322,106 downwards.
TCAACAGGTCAACGGGCGTATGACATTATAACATCCGACAGGTCAACGAGCGTATGACATTATAACACACGACAGGTCGATGGTCATATGATATTATAACATTCAACAGGTTGACAATCGTATAACATTATAACATTCAACAAAAGACATATTTTATGTAAAATATTTTAATATAATATTTATTATGTATTAATTATACGTAACTTTTAGTTTTATTTTACAAAAAATCATAATTTTTTTTTCGGAAATAAAAGACAGTTACTCATTCATAACCCCACCCACACATACTCATTATTCACACTGTCACACAATAAATAAAATATAAACCAAAATAATAAAATAAAATTACTTCATCTTACTATATATAGTTTTATTCATTTCCTCATTTCGGCTTCTTCGACCTCTAAAACTAAAATCTTCTTTTTCCCTACAGCTTCCATTCGCCATTGACAAAAAAACCCCAAAAACTCTGTTCTCTTTGCTTCAGCTCTGTTTCCTTTTTGTCGATCTTCTTCAGGTATAATTTTTCACTATTTATTGATTTGAGTTCCATTTTTTTGGTCATCTTTTATTTTTTTTGGCTTGTTTTTTTTTTTACTTTGATTGCTTTAGGGTTTGGGGTATTTCGGGAATTAAGTTTTTCCGATCTTTATCGGAAATGGTTGTTTTTATTTTTTTTGGAAGTTTGCTTGTGGATCTTATTCAATTGGGTTTAATTCTGAACTGGGTTTTTGATAACTAGTTGAGATGTTTTTTGTTAATTTTTTTTGTTGATGGAGTTTTTTTTTTCAATTAGGTTTAATTCTGAACTGGGTTTTGATAATTAATTGATATGCTTTCTGTTTCTTTTTTGTTTTCCAAAATTTGTTTTTGGGACTGGGTTGCATTTGTTGTTGCTGTTCATTGACTTTAGACTTTAATATATTCTTTTGTCAGTCATTTTAATTGTTTTGGTGGGAGTTTGGTGGACTTGGGGTTTATTAGGATTTATCTTAATGTGGATTTCATTATGAAGAGTTTAGATAATGTTTTATCTGGAGAAAGTTATGATTTTTGTTGCTAGGATGAAAACAAATATGGCGCAATTGGTTTCTCGTTGAGTCGGTTTTGTGATCGTCACAATCTATTTAAATTATTTTGCCTGTTATTGATGAATTCACACTGTGAACTAAATCTACCAGTTGGGAAGGTTGAATTTTTGCCAATGTACAATGCGTTGGTCTGAGGATTTTTCAGATGTGTTAAATGCTGAATTTGGAGCGTTGCATGCATGCTTATAGCTCTCTAAATGATTTCTGTTAAAAAGTGTATTCTATTTGGTTCAGGTGAAGTTGCAGGAGCTGTGGGACGAGATATGGCTTCAAGTGCATATGAGGAGGCAGGGGTAGCAAGGTCTTCGGAGGGAGTGTCAAGTGGACAGCAGCCATGCCAAAACAGTGAAGCATTGGCTGAATGGAGGTCATCTGAGCAGGTAGAAAATGGAACTCCATCAACTTCGCCTCCTTACTGGGATTGTGATGACGATGACGATGGCGGTACGGTGCTTTCGTTCTCCAATTCTTTATCAATTCATTCAAATTTATGTTTGATAATCGAGGATTCATGGGCTTTATGACATTTGTTTTCATAATATTTGCTTGTCTTTTAAGGCACTATCAGTTTTTTGACGACAAAATAATTGGTAAACAAGGTTGTCGTTTTCATTAGGATTTTCCTTTTCTATGCTATAAGTGAAAAGTTGTGGAGGAGATTTTATTGTTGATTTTCTAAGGTGCTTGGACTCGTGTGCGTGTATCTGATGTGGATGTGAATTCAAGGGTCAGATTCGGCAAAATCTTAATTTTAAGATTCCGGGATATAGATCCAGTTATCGATATGGGTGCTGAGATTTGGCTAAAAGATCCGGGTCAAATTTGGCAAAATCTTAATTTTAAGATTTGGGGATCCGGATCCGGGTGTGGATACGGGAGTTGATATTTGGCTAAAAAATCCAAAATTATAAATAGAGCTATTTAGAGATTCTAAATTTTGGAAAGATCTTCTAGGTTATCTTTCCCAAGATCCCAACTTCTTCTTTCAAGCTCTCTGGTTCTTCCCCTCAGAAAAGAAAAAGAAAGTCATTCAAGAGCTTCCCACCAACTCTCCTTACAAATCATTGCTACCGTCTACGAAAAGGTGGAACACAACCGCTTGAATTTTTAGCTTCTCTCTTTTTGGCTTGAAACATAAACCGACAAACATTGACCAAGAGGAAAAGCTAAAAAGAGACAAAAGGACTATAATATTGAAGATATGCCATTTCTCATGTCTTAAATCGATTTTATCTTTTAACGAAATCTCAATTTTTACCCCAAATTTGTCCATGACTCTTGGTCAAAGTATCCGATGTGGGTTGGCCGAATCCCACACGTATCCTGCACCCGCACCCGCACCCATCAAAACGGGTACGACAGCAATAATGAAGAGTCCCCTCAACTTAGTTGATTATGGAGGGCTGGACTAGTCTGCTCTACTTTTATGTAGAGTTTATCTAGTTTGCCAGAATTCCTTTTCTTTTTGCCTGCGAATTAATAAGGCACTTTTACATGCTCCATTTTGGATGAGTGTTCTTTTCACTCTTTGGTATGGGAAGCGCTTATATCCCTCTGCCTTTGAGTCTTTTCCACAAAGTGTATTAATCACTTCGTTTTTTTTTATGACAAGGGATACCCTTTGGGTGCACACAGGGTAAACCCCCGCTCCTATGCGATGGCTTGCAAACATCACTTCTTTGTATTTTTTTGGCCTTGGTGTCCTTGTAAAACTCTCACCCAGTTTTATACAATGGTGTTTGCAAGGATGTGGAGTTGAAGATGTTAGTTAGAATTATGCATTATGTTAGTGATAATGTAAAAAAAAATTAACATATTAATTGAGAAGTTCGGGGGCGGACAAAACATCACATCAAAGAATGTGAATTCTTAGAAGTTATGATAGCTGTTTAAGATAATGTCGTTAGTATAATTGAGTCGACCTGTGGGGTATACCATACTGAAGATAGTGTTCATATAAATTATGACTAACAGAGTAACTGATTGCTCTGAAAATGAGTGTCAGATTGCTTATATCAACCGGTCAATATTGCCTTTATGATTGATTACTCAAGTGAAACATACTCAACTCTATTGATTTTACTTCAGGTGTTGATTACTCAAGTGAAACATACTCAACTTTTTTGTTAACAAAGCGCTGCATCCATTTTGTTGTTTTACCCTTTCTTAATTTTTCTAGCTTGTATAACTTTTAGCTGAACCCTTCAAGGTGGTGGTTTGGGCTTGGTACTTCCATGTTGGAGGTCTTAAGCTCAAAACCCCTTGCCAGCGAAGGCAAGGGGTATGCCTTCTGGATTGAGTTCACCCCGTGCAGGTTACCTCTCTTGTGTTGTTTGCGAACTATTGCATAGGACAGGGGTTTTTAGCCTGTGCGCGCCCAAAGGATAGCGGCTGCGGGTTTCCCTTGTCATTAAAGAAAACGTAAAACTTTTGGCTGTTTGAAAATGAGACAACTCTTTGGTGCTAATTACAGTCATATGGCTGACATAAAGGTCTTAGCAATACCTTGTGCGGGAGATTTTAGTTGTATTTGTTTCATAATTTGGGCGGATTCTATTAGTTTTCATGAAAAAGTTATTGCAATTAAGTTGTCATAGTGACGGCTACCTATTTCTTTTTAAATTAATGTGAAAGATACCGTACTGCCTACTTCTCACTTGCCCATCTGCATAGAGAGAAAAAATTAGAGGATTTAGCCGTGGTAGATCTAAATTGCAAAATAATCTGTCTTTTGCCTATTGGGTAAATATATGATCCTTGAGGTATAGTTGAGAACTTTCTTTTTATATGGAATTTCAGTGGCATCATTATTCAGTTGCACCATTTGTCTTTTAATTCAGTTATCCTCTTTTGTTGTCTTTAGGCCCTAAACCTTCTGAGCTATATGGGAAATATACATGGAAGATCGATAAGTTTTCACAAATTAACAAGAGAGAACTTCGGAGTAATGCTTTTGATGTTGGTGGCTACAAATGGTATGATGCTTTTGTGAAGAATTATTTTGTTAAACATTCTTGTTTAGCTTAGCTAGCCTCAGCTAACCTCTTCTGTAAGCTCATTTTTGTAACTGCATTTAGAATCTTATATAAAAGAAGACTTATATGTGCACTCTATATTATTAGTTAAGTACCAAGAATAGATTAAGAAAGACTTTGAGAATGAGGAATAGACGAAAAGAATGATTTGTGAATTGCTTGAGTGGTTTGACATTCAACAGCTGATATTACATCTTATATGTACTAGAATCACAATAAATCCTATTATTTACGATGACTCTTAACTCCTATTATCTTTTCCTTCATTACATGAAGTATTTCTTATTTTCAATGCTATATTAACTTTTGTCTCCATTTCAATTTATGTGAACCTATTTCCTTTTTGGTCCATTTAAAATAGAAAGTCTCCTTTCTAATTTTGGAGAATTTAATTTAAACTTCCCAATATGCCCTTAGTGAGAAGCTTTTATAGACACACAAATGGTATAGCATGTTCAAAACTCACAAGTTTCAAAAATTTTGCTGTGACACAAATGTTTTGGCATGTTTATGACCACGACATCCACAAGTCCTTTTATTTCTTAAACTCCATATGCAATCAAATATGTTCACATAAATTGAAAAGAAGGTACTATCATTTATTAGGCTGCATGGAATCTTCTTAGTTCCAATGCTACATTAGCTGCTGATACCATTTCAACCACGTTTTCTCGCATTGGCGCATATGCTCTAAATGAACCAATGTTGTAATAAATATACTGACTTTTGAGATCTTCTAGGATATTTCATGAGAATGTCTTGCTGGTTATTCATATGATCTAAAAGTTTACAATTTCATTGGAGAACCTTCTCTGAAACAATTACCTTGAAGGGAACCTTGAGATGGTAGACCAATTGACTTGATAATAAACTATAAGAAAACTTGAAACATTGAAAATTGACTGAGAAAGTGACTTTTGAATTTCTGAGAGTGCTTACATAAAGGACAAGCACATTTTTCTGGTAAAGTGGTATTTGGGACAGATTGTGGAATGCGGGCACCTTGACTATGACACGGGGTACCTGCTACCTCCCACCAAGGCTATGCAGAGGGGGAGAAATCACCTAACCTTTTTTAGTTTCTATTGCTCCCTAGGTTTTTCACCCTTTTAGTGACATCTAGACCACACCGTTGGATACAATAACTACAGCTGATATTGCCAAGAGCAACGGCAAATTGTCTTATTTTAAATGCTATCTTAAATTTTATTTTCATTTTCTATATATATTAACTTTCCTTATTATTGATGCTGCATTTACTGTTATTTCCAGTTCCTATTAATTGCTAATATCATTTTCAAGGTATGTCATATTAGTAGGATGAGATGAGTTGTTTTCGTGGTTTGGTTTGATAAAAGATGATGAGGTACATGATACCTCTCCATGTCATCTTTCTTCAAGTCTTGAGAAAGTTGAATGAAAATCACTATATTCTTTTTACTGCGTGTTAAACAACAAGGTAAACCCTTTTCACTTTCCTCTAGAAGTGAATGGTCGATAGGTCACCGAGGACCGAAGGAAAGTAATGATCAACTCCCATTCCTGTTTCCTTCCTCTTTTCCACTGTTTAACCAAATAAACTTAGCCTAGTTCGAGGCAGATGGGTGGCTAGCACAGAAGTTATATTCTTGTTATATTGATCTAGAGGTTAGTGATGGTAATTGTAAAATTTGGAGTTTTGGGTATCATGTTTGCCACTCTCTACGAGCTATTGTGTAGGAGCGGAGTTTTAACTTTGTGCAAACCCCAAGGGTAGCGGTTGTGGGTTTCCTTGTCATAAAAAAAATGTTTGCCTCTCATCATCATAGTGGAAGTTCCTTGGGGAAATGCAATAAAAGCAGCATCTGCTGTATCATCATGTGTTCGTTCTTTTTCATTGAATTGAAATCATCAGCTCATGAATTAAAAGTGACTGACAAATTTTGCTCCATTTGTTGTGGCAGGTACATTTTGATATATCCTCAGGGATGTGATGTTTGCAACCATCTCTCATTGTTTCTGTGTGTGGCTAATCATGACAAGCTCCTTCCAGGTGCGATAATGTTGTGATACTTCAAATTGTCAAAAAGAAAATGTTGTGATAGTTTCATTACAAACTATCTCGAAAGTGATGTTTACTATGATTATGATGTTTTATTCTTTATTTTGATAAGAGCAGGTTGGAGTCACTTTGCTCAATTCACTATTGCTGTGGTGAACAAAGACCCAAAGAAATCCAAGTATTCAGGTTGGTTCATTGGGTATGCTTTTTTGCAATTGATTTTTTGGTCCCATTTGTGCTCACATTAATATACAGTTGCGAATTTCTGCAGATACATTACATCGTTTCTGGAAGAAAGAGCATGATTGGGGGTGGAAAAAGTTTATGGAGCTGTCAAAAGTTTTAGATGGTTTTGTTGATGCTGATACACTCATAATAAAGGCTCAAGTTCAAGTAATCAGGTCTTTACAAGTCATTCCTATTTGAGACCTTTTAGATTAATTTTTGTTTTTCGTCTACATTGCATGAACAAATGAGGCAGCCTAATTTTGGATATTTATTATTAGGTTCCCTTTAATGCAGCTCACAGGTTAACCCTTAAATTGCATCTTGAGCCAGAAAAAAGATGGCCTTTCTTCTTTGATTGTAATGTGATTATTAATTCATCCGTCATGCTTTCATCCATCTTCTTCCAAATGCATATACCTTTTGGCTTTTGTTACCTCAAGAGGTTTAGCAGATGTGTTAATAGTGTGCTTCTGCCATCGTGTGGTAAATGTCAAAGTGATACCCGAAGTACACTTGTGAATGGGGTGTGAAGGAACAGTGTGAGCTTTTTTCAAATGTTATGCATGAAAGCTGCTAATTGGTTGATCTCAAACATAGATGTGAACATGCCATAGGTATGACATATGACCTGAGAAGGATATACTGAATGAAGTATGAACATCATTGAATTGGGTTTCTAAAATTTTGATTCTTCGTAGTTTTACATGGAGATTAATCTCAAGTAGAAGTTATACTTGCCCACTGTTTATGTGTTACATATCTTAATCATGCGATACATCAACCTTCTTTTCTTCCATACATTTCATGCTCGTGTTTTTTTAAATCCTTGTAATACTCTGCTATTATAATTTTTCCTTGCATGTCATGGGACATGGTTGAAGTGCCCTTGCTGAATATTGTGAAGTTTCAATCATAGCAACTTAGACCATTATAGACCATTGCAACAAGATCTCAAAATCGGAAGGCTTCATTTATTTTACATAAATCTTCAAACAAAGTTTTGGTCCAGCTCGAGGATGCATTGCAATTCTTTTGTGAATCCTTCTTTCTGAGAATTGGAATTGTTGTCTTTTATACTCTTCCATAGTTAGTTGCTCCTTAGCAAGGCATTCATGCTCAAATGTGTCAAGGTGATTATTTGATTATACTGACATGATACTTGTGATGCTGAACTTCTCCAATCGTCTGTAGGGAGAAAGCTGATCGTCCCTTCCGTTGCCTTGACCGTCAATATCGAAGGGAGCTTGTTAGGGTATATTTGACTAATGTGGAACAAATCTGTCGCCGTTTTGTGGAAGAGCGACGAGTAAAGCTTGGGAAGTTGATAGAGGATAGAGCGCGATGGTCAAGGTAGGGGTGTCAATTTTCTTAAACTTTTGACAATTTAAACATTGGCTTTTTGTTTCTATAGGCCTCTAGCTTCTATTTTGGTTAGTGCTCTCTGCTGTATCTAGTCGAGCTAGGTTGTTTGTGTCCAATAACGTATGGTTAATGCTTTTATGTTGAATTAACTGTGTTCCTCCTCATCTCCTTGAGAGAAATGCTTAAGACTTTGACGTCAGTCTTCCATTGGTCATTTTTCTCTGCATGTTCACCTAAACTTAGTTACTACTTGTAATGAAATTTCAGCTTCTGTGCTTTTTGGCTGGGCATGGACCAAAATTCCAGGCGCCGCATGTCCAAGGAGAGATCAGATTCAATTTTAAAAGTGGTTGTCAAGAGCTTTTTCATAGAGAAGGAGGTTACTTCTACTCTTGTCATGGACTCCTTGTACAGCGGGCTTAGGTCTCTTGAAGGCCAGACAATGGGTAATAAAGGTAAGGCAAAAAATTCGGATGCAGAGGACCAACTGGTTCCTATTGTCCGTTTGGAGAAAAACATGTTTGTTCTGGTGGATGATGTCTTGCTACTGCTTGAGAGTGCTGCATTGGAGCCATTGCCTCCTAAGGATGAGAAAGTCCCCCAAAACCGGACAAAGGTGAGTGACAGAATGTCATTATTAAAACTACAAGCCAAATATATTCCATGTTAAAACTATAGGCCAAATAAATATATTCATTGGTTATAGTAGTTAAAATAGGTCCCTTTTTGCTTTATAAAGCTAAAAAAAGATATTCGCAACTGTATAAAGATGATACATGTCTGACAATTTTGATAAGAATGTTAACCCAACAATCTACTGGAGGTTTACATTTATATTTAAGAAGATAGCACTTCTGTTGTTCATTGCTGTCAAACTGAAATATAACTATCACTTGCTGTAGTTGATTAAGACTTTCTTATGTCTTGCCTATTCTTGGTTTTATTTCTTTGTAAGTTTGCTTATTTTGTTTATTTTCTGACATAGATCTGGTCCTCTGATTTAGGAGTCTGGCAATATTCAAAAGTATGCTCACTATGTTGATGTCAGCTGGAATACGTTTCTTTGTTTAGAAATTTCATATTTGAAAAGAATTTTGTGGCTTTGTGCTAATGTAAAATTGAACTGTACATCAAACAGTTGTTTACACAAAAGCCTTTTTAACGTAGAATTATCTTTGTTCCTGATACTGCCCCCTCTCCTTAACACACGCACATACAAAAGAACTCAGAAGATCCCCAACCGTGTTTTTGGGTGGGTGGAGTACATCATAGATTTATTTTGTTCTTTTGTATTTGTAGTCCTTTTTGGTTATCATATCTTGTGAGCTATTTTTGAACATCATGGCTTGTGCTCTGCATGCTTGCAAGTTATCTTTTCTTTTAGCAGGTAACATGTATCCATACTGCGCAGGCATTTACCTGTTGTACCATTGCCTTTTGTTTCAGGATGGAGCTTCTGGAGATGAATTTAACAAAGACTCAGTTGAGCGTGATGAGAGGCGTTTAACTGAATTAGGTCGTCGGACCATTGAGATATTTGTCCTTGCACAGATTTTCAGGTAAACTCTTTCAATCAATCAATTATTTGCACATTTTTGACACTTAATTGTGATGCAATGTATAAGAGGAATATAAATTTCTCTTTGGCCTTGCTATTTAAATGGTTAGAACATGGTGGCTGGGTGCCTTTATCATATTTTGGAGGTCTGACCCATGTTTGTGATCTAGCTTGAGCCTTGAAAATACTTTTTAAATCTATATTGGTCTATTTCTTTCTCGATTCCAATTTTTCTATCCTTGAGATATACTGGGGATTTCTCTTGGTTTTATTTTGCAAATTATATATTTAATTGGAATATAGTATTTTTTCTGCCTCCTTTGTTATATGTCATGTACAACTTATGTATGGTTTGACCCCAGGGTTGGATAAGGTAAATTTCCAGCAAATCAAAGTATCTTTTCCTTTCATCATTCGATTTCAGATTTGCTCCAAACTAATCCAGACCTTAGTAGTGAGCCCTCATAAAATTATCATTATACTTTGATGAAAGGAGGTTCACGAATATACTTCTCTTGAATCCCCTTTCTTAGAGCCTTAAGGTTTTACATTTTACATACATGCTAATTTCAACTGATTGGTAGGAAATAAAGGAAACCAACATTCGAAGCTTCATTTCTATACCGGATGAGATAAAGGGGAAGCTCATATCATGTGACTAGTTGCTCAAACATTCATATAAGCTGGCTATATGCATGCCTTTAATGAACTCTGTTTAATATGTTACCTTCTATTTCTTTCTGTGTTAGACAATTAGTTACACTAACATAAATAGTTAACCAGTTGCATCATTAACTGCGTTTTCCTCATTGTGAGGGGCTATAGTCTTCCGCTTCTTACTTAGCACAGTTTGTTATTCTTGCAGCTGTTAATTGTTAACAATTAATCTTTTCATTCATCTTCTGTAGTAAAATAGAGGTTGCATATCAGGAGGCTGTTGCTTTAAAGAGGCAAGAGGAGCTCATCCGTGAAGAGGAAGCTGCTTGGCTGGCCGAAACTGAACAGAAAGCTAAACGAGCATCTGGAAAGGAAAAGAAGTCCAAGAAAAAGCAGGTATTGTGTTTCATATGATCTATGTACAATTTTGATTGAAGAGCTCTATAATGTAGTAACCTTGTCAACAATTTATTACCATGAACCAACAATCACTTTGTTGATCTGTCCAATACTGGAGGTCTACGGTTCGTAAGAATCTCCTAGTTGAACAGTGGAACCCTTGGCACCGAGTTTAATTCTGTTTTTGAAGCCATTCATCTGTTAGTGATGGGGTTGGATATCAGCTAATTAGGAGTAGTTTGGTTTAGAAACAGCTATGCAGGGATGGCAATATAAGATATTTTTGTAATGCAGAGATTAGTAATGCAATGGTTATTTTTTAATTGAGCATTAAGTTCTTTGATATAACAATGATATATATAGGTTAAAATTTGAATTATGGGTTTATTTTGTAAATATAAATTTGAATGAGTTTTGAACCGTTGATGGGTTTGATGAAAATATACAAGGTACTTTTATCTTTTGGCATCTAATCCATGAATTGTTATTCCATGTGCTATTAAGTATACAATAGTACTCCGATCGGTGTATTATATTATACCAGGGTTGGCGATGCAAGATTGAAAATAAAAACCAAACACTGGATAATGCAATACCAAGTTTTATAGCATGATTGTCTGATATAATTCATTAAATCAAAAGAGTGCTTAAAAAGCGAGCTTTGGAATTGAATTCTTTTTGTGCACGTTGTAACAGAAGCAATCGATTTGGATCTATTTGTCTGTAACCTGAGCCTCTACCTTAGGTAATTATTGCCTGGAAATCTCGTCTTGGGCTTCCAGTATTTGCTAAAATTTGTAGTTTTTGGACAAATTGTACTTAGAGACCTCTTACTGCCTTCACATTTGTCTTCTTCAGAAAATTTTAAGTAGCCTAACAGTTGAACTGCAATTAATTATCAAAGCATGTTGAAATGATGAATGCTATGTAGAAGAATCAAATTGGTGGTGAACATCATTTCATGTCGTCTCCTAGGTTTCCTCCGCCCTCTTTCAACCCAAAAATGCAAGCAGGAAAATAAAGAGCCAAATGAGAGAGGGAGTGACATAAAACTGTAATCTTTCTCTGCAGAGATGGACATAAATGTGGTATCCTTTTGTGATTTTGCTACATGGAATGCACAATTGTCAGTTTCCTTTTTTAATGTTCAGAAAATATTTCTGCTTTTTGCCTAACAAAAAAGGAGAGTAGTTCAGAATAGTGTTATCTATGAAGTAGGGTCTTTGCTTTGAGTATAGATATATTTATCATGCTTGCTTTGTATGTCAGGCTAAACAGAAGCGGAATAATCACAAAATAAAGGATAAGGTTAGTGATGAAAAATCTGCTGTGGTGGAGCTATATAAGACTGATCAGGATGGACCTATTTGTGATGGAAACGAGTACATAAATGAGGAGTCAGAAGCAGTGCTTGGAAAACCAGATGTACTGGAAGCAGGATCGGATGTTTCTGATTCAATAGATTGTGTGCCAGAGGTAATTAATCCCGACTCTGATGACAGAGATGCAAGTCCTGTCAATTGGGGTACTGACAGCTCGGAAGTTCATCCTTCCACTGAAACTAGCTGCAGTGGGTTAAGTGACCTTTCAGCAGCACAAAATGGGTTAGCAGGAAGGAGAAGTCCTGTAATGGATGATAGTTCATCAACATGTTCAACGGATTCAATTCCTTCAGTGGTTCTGAATGGGCCTTGCAGATGGACATCTTCAAACAATAAAAATAATAAATCACCCAGCAGGTAAGCTCTCTTTTTCTTTTTTCCTTTTTTTGGGGAGTGGAGTATTTTAAATATATTTGAAATTTGGTTGTCTTTAAAATCTTTATGCTTCAACTTTTCAGAGGGAGAAACCAAAGAAACAAGTCAACTTGTAAAGCGGCCGATTGGGATAGTGAAACACTAAGTCAGCCATTAGATGCTGTTTCGGATGTAGGGCAGCTAAGTGATATGAGTTGCAGAGCGCCTGCAGCGGAGGCTCAGTCTACTGTGCTTTTGTCAAGTGAGCAGCGAGACATGAAGAAGGTTGTTATCTTCCCTGTACCCACATTTTCTGAACAAGCTGATCTTTATAACTTTTACCTAGGAGATAGCACTCAATGTTAGTGAATACTTTTTTCTGGGGGTTCCTTTCTCTCTCTCCCTTGCCTCTCATTACTTTACGACATTGACCTGATATCCCTTCCCTCCCATCACATTTGTTACTTGATTAAGTAAAACAGAAATGCATGAAAAGAAAAATCTCTGAGACACTGACCTTCATGGTCTTACCTTCACGTAAGGAATTGTTTTACTGGAATTCTTATCCTGAAAATTCTAGGAAACTGCTCCTATTTGTTGAGATGCATGTACCTTTCCGATTATGAGTTCATAGGAAATTTCTTTTCTGTAGATGCTATGTTTCTGTTGCTCTCCACTGGGTATGAACTTCATTTTAATTTCTTACTCTGAGCAGGAAGTAGTAGCTTCGCCGCAGAGGAATCCTAGGAAGGCTGATACAGAGAGACCTTCCAAGGAGAAGTCAAGTGTCCAGTCTTCTCCCAAGAGCCCTGCAAAAGATCCAGGCTCTGCTGTTCAGCAAAAGTCACAGATGAAGATCCAAGTCACAAGTGATCCTATTTTGGTTAAAAGATCATCTTCAGATGGTCCCAAGCTTGCTGATAAACCAGCTCTGGTGTCTAATTCATCTGAAACTGCTGTGAGGTTGAAAGCTGATCCTCATAAAACCGTAGAGCCAAGGGTGAAGGATAAGACGGCTCAGGCCACTTGTGTTATGCCTGGGAAGGGCCTCCCGTCTCAACAAGTAACAGTGTCTGCTACAACCGAAAGTTTCAAATGGCAACAAGTGCCTGCTATGTCAAGACCTCTTTGTGATCCTTTAGTTCCTGGACCTAAGGCTTCTGCCCCTGCTGTTTCCATGGTTCAGACAATGCCATCTCTTTCTCGTTCAGTGAGTGCTGCTGGCCGATTGGGTTCAGACCCTTCACCAGCAACTCAAAGTTATCTTACTCAGTCCTACCGGAATGCAATTATGGGTAGTCCTGTTTCTGCAACTCCAGCTAGTTTCGGTCAACCTCATTCTCCAATTCCAGCAGTTAACTCACCACATTCTTACTCTCAACAGCCTCCAGTGATTTCTCCAGCGTTATATTTACCGCAGGGCTTGGAAAGACCAGAACCTAGTTCTGTCAGACCAAGCTTTTCATATGGAATGGTGAATAATAATGGCAGCATGCCAAATGGACTGCAATGGGATTGTCCCCAAAGGAGCAGCAGCAGGAGTATGTCTCAAGATCATCCTTCTGCATCAGATGGAATTAGGAATTTTGATATGTTCAAGGCTGTAAACAGCAGAACACATGACCACCTTCCGGATTCTCGGGCATGCACGTCTGGACGCCAACCCCAGAGTGTATCAGCTGATGAATTTCCTCATCTTGATATTATTAACGACTTACTGAACGAAGATCATGGGATTGGAAGGACTGCTATGCCTGAGTCAGGCTTTCAAAGTTTTAGCAGTGGGTTGCAGCATCTGAATCATGGGTTCGCATTCCCAGGTAGTATCAGCACGCCAGTTGATCTAGGTCCTTCATCGAGCTCTTGTAGGTTTGAACGATCACGAAGTTATCATGACATGTTCCAGCATAACTACTCTGGAGGCCTTTTTGATGGTGCTAGCGATATGATTATGCAGACTGACCCACGACTCAATAATGGGCATCATCATATGGACGGGTTAGTTCCTAGTCACTGGCAAATGATGGGTTCTGATCCATCATTTATTGGAATGAGGAATGGGACTATTGATGGTAGTCACCCATATCCTGGCCCCGACTACTCAAACTTGGCTTGCGGTGTCAATGGATATGGAGTATTTAGGCCTTCAAATGGCCTTTAGAAGCTTCTATAGCGGAGCCTAGCCTTGAATATTTACTCTGTTTTTCTTTGTAATAATGCGGTTTGATTGAGAAGAGCCTTTGGTCTTTACAGGAAACATTTTGTATAGGGTGATTCTGCTTCTTTGTTTCAAATTTTAACTTAAAAAACCATGGCTTTGCTATTGCTCCTCAGATTGATTATTATAGAAGTTTGGCTCTTTTCTTAAATTCCTTCCAAATTTGATGTATGCTATTAATACTTTGCTGCTGTAAGATGCATTAGGAGGTTGAAAAATTAAGTTATAAAGGGCAAAGCTTGGTGTGCTAAAGTTTCAAGGTCTGGATAAGGATTCAACCACAAGTAGAAGAGTTTATCCTCACAATCTTATCTTGCATTTTAGTTAGAGGTTGTTTTTAAAGTTTGAACTCGTGATGTTTCGGTTAGATGGCAATAATTTACTAGTTACTTCAAGGTTTTCTTTCAATTATAAGTAATAAAAATGTAACACATAACAATTATTTTGTAGCTTATTGCACGAAGATTAGACTCATAATATGAGAAAGTCGTAGAGTGCATAAGCCTCTTTAGAGATAAAAGCTACTTTCTTTAGCCTTGAGAGCGTTGGTTCAACAGCGTCAATACTAAAAAAATCACTATTTTCTCATTGAAAAATGTTTGGTGGCTATTATATCTGCTTGGTCTTTCAATAAGTGAGACAAAAAAATGCTTCCTTTTTTCAATGTTTAATCCTGCACGTCTCACGTTTTATAGTTATACACCAAAAAGAAGACTATTAAGAGCCTTGTGTTGCATGCTTTGAATTAATTTGACATAAGACTTTGTATGGAAAATAAATTAGTACACATGAGTAGCATCATTTTTATTTTAACGAGCATAAAGTAGCTCTGTTGCTGTTGGTGTACGCAATCTTAATCCTACTCTGTGAAAGTTGAGTGATGATTTTTGATAGACCCTTGACTCGATACGTTGCAAGTAATGTATAGCAAGGAAAATTGAAAACTCATTTCAGACATATTTTTCTATTTATATCAAATAAAAAAAAATGAAACAAACCAATGAATTAAAAAATAGTCAATCCATATTACACTTGCAAATAATTTAATTAATTTACTAAAAGGAAACTTTTCTACGTTCTAAGTTTCCTTAGGCACCACGAAACATCCTTGAAGATCCATGCATATGTCACTGCATGCGTGTTGCTGAAAACTCTATCCCGATGATGATATTGTTGAAATGGTCTTCTGAAAAATAGCTCGACCCCAAGATGATAAAAAGTCGATAAACCTTTTGCACTATTAAATTAAAACGCGAAATATCCTTTGGAATTTCACGTTTTTTCTGTAGTAAGACATATAAAATGAGACAGAAATTTGATTCGTCGTATCGATTTATGGGCACGAGCCGCCGCCGCCTTGGCCGGGGATGTTGGTGCATGGAGAAGCACCAGATGATGGAACTTCACCTCTAGGCAATGATGTTAGAAGAGTTTGTTTTTGTTTCATATCCAAAGGCCTTGATGCTTTTGCTAATAATGAAATATTTGGAGTAGTGAAAATGGAAAATATAAGTAAAAATGTAATAAATACTTTAAAAATAACCATGATATTTTTTTATGTATGATAAAAAAAAAACTTTGTGGAAATATGGAGAGAGTTGTTGAAGGTGTTGGAGAAAGTTTGTTGAGATTATAATGAATGAAAATACAAGGTAGGTTGATATATTTATAGGCAAATATATGGATGTACTTTAATTTAATTTAATTTAATTAGGTGATCAATGGCTAAGTAGGTGTTGGATATGAAAATGAGATCTTTGAAAAAAAGTTGTAAAAAAGTCAAAAATAGTAGTTAAAAAATAGAGTTGTGTTTGAACATGTATTTAAATTTAAAAAAAAATTTGTAATTTTGCGGGTTGAAAAAAAATTCACAAAAACTAGTTTAATTTATAACCAAATGCTATTTTTAAACTCATCTTTTCATACGTGTATTAATTTATTTAACTTTGACTTGGAAAAAAAAATTGTAGTTTAGATATTGACTTGACCATAGGAATGTTGAATTCTAAATTTTTAGCTTCAATATTGACATTCGAAAATAGACACGCATTCTTGGGCACCAA
This sequence comes from Solanum sejunctum, assembly GCA_025642045.1. Classification (NCBI taxonomy): domain Eukaryota; kingdom Viridiplantae; phylum Streptophyta; class Magnoliopsida; order Solanales; family Solanaceae; genus Solanum; species Solanum sejunctum. The sequence continues at coordinate 305,718 of JAOTQJ010000072.1, read as the reverse complement.
ATAGTATTTATTAATGATAGAAATTTGAAAAAAAAAACATACAAAATAATATTCACTATTGACTTTTTGGTTACGTATATACCTATGATTTATTGAAGTCTTTTTTTCTTGGTTTTTCGTCCGATATCAGATAATCACATTGGAGTAGACTAAATCCAAATTCACGCTGGAAAGTTTCACTTTGGGGGATAAAGCGCTCCCTAACAAAGGAGATTCCATATCCAAGAGGACTCGAACCCGAGACTTCTGATTAAGGATGAAAGAGTATTTATCACTTCATCATAATCCTTATTAGTATAACTTGTTGAAGTCATCCACACATGTTATGGTGAGATAATTGGATTCCCTCAATTTTTGATTAGAGATATCAGATTTTAGCTTTTGAAAATTTCAAAAATTCAACTAAAAGGACTAACTCTAAAAATGCGTCTTTTTAGTATGCAAATTCATATTTAATTAAACTCTGAACGAATATCAAATACCAGATGATAAATCCTCTAAAGGAACTTGTATAAGTAGTATACTCTGACGTGGAAAATGAGAAGTACTAAGTCTATGTTAAGACTAAGCTGATATTGAGACCAAGAAATATATATATATATATATATATATATATTTTTTTTTTTTAATTTAGGTTAAACAAGTTATCTTAAGGATTGATTGTGACATGCTAAGAGGTCCAATCTCGGGATATCGATTTATCGAGCTTTATGAATGGAGAAATTTTTTGATGACATTTTATTCTTAAATTTTTTTTCGTATAATCTAAATCTAAATTGATTGAATCAATAAATATCAAGTTTATTAACTTCACACTATTAGTATTAGGGCCATTTATTTAATTTTTTTAATAGATAACCCTTCCTATGAAGTGAGATATAAGGCATGTTAGTAATTAAATATAACATGATCATAATATGTGATTTTCTTTACAATATCGGTAGTGGAATGGTATAAAATTAGAGATTTTATTCGAATTTTAGGTATAGAATTACCTTTGACAAGAAATGTTTTATTTTTAATATGTAACTTTCTGATCTAAATATAAATTTAAATAATATCTTCTATCGTATATCGTCGATTAATATAATTTAATTAAAAAAAATTATTATATTCTTCGTTTGGAGGAAGGGGTCAAAGTTAGGATTATGTTCTTCCCTCTCCATAGTTAGTCTTCATGTAAAAACAATTTCCTATAAGAAAACTTGTAATTTCTAGGCAACTTTTGGAGCAGCATGATATTGACAAATTAAATTGTCAAAACGTATGTTAAGTATTTTGCTTTTTTAGTTTTATAACTGAACTAATAAATGTATGAATTTTCTATATGAAGTATTACCATCTATTTATTAAAATATACTTTAATTATCGATTGTTTTTTTTTTCTAACTGAATGATGATGATATTTTAAGTAGCAAAAAGAGAATAAATAATAATCAAAATACACAATTAATTGACAAATAATTTAATAATAATCATTCATTTGCGAAACTTGAAAAACTCCGATATTTTAGATATAATTTTCATAATTTAACTCTTAAATTATAACACTTTGACTAATTGCATATGTCAATAACGGCGGATGACCACAATCCATATAAAGAATGACAAAATAGACTATAGTATTCAAGTTTGGAGTACTACGTAAAAAAATGGAAATAAAAATCAAAATTTCTTTATATAATATGTCGCTTATTTGAGTAGTTTAGGGTCATTGTTTCTGTTAGAAGCGGAGTTATATTCACCCAAGGATGGTCAGATGAACACCCTTTGTCGAATTTTTTTTCCAAATATATAGGTTAAATATAGATATTTTGATATATATTAATTGTTGAACACCTTTGATACAAAAGTCACTCATCCATGTTCTAAAAGTAAGAATAACTTTGACGAAAATATTGGCTCCGCCCCTGGTGCCTGCTTCAGCTACTTCAAGCAAACTGTTGCTTTGGCTTGATGGTCCTAGCTCGACATCTTAAATCTAACTACGTTTCGAAATCGAACCTCAACAACAACAATATTTTTATGGTATTTCTATTAAACACTGTTTAATTATTTCTTCATCAATTTCAACTACGAAATTACAATAACGGGTCTACTTAATTTTGCGATGGTTATAAAAGTGTCTGTCGAAATTTATTATGACATTTCTATTAATATTTAAATTACCATTTACGGCTGAGTATTTCAGCTGCCTGCTACAGTTGCTTGAAGCAGGCAGGTTACTACAACCTGTCTGCTTAGTGTTACGGTAGCTATCAAAGTGGCTGCTTAATTTTACTATATCGTTTCTATTAATTATTACTTAGTTGTTTCTTCATTTACTACAACTATGAAATTAAAATAACATGTCTACTTAATTTTGCGATGATTATCAAAACATCTATTAGTTCCGTGCAACACACGAGATTCAAAAACTAGTATTTGAAATATAAGTCATAAATGTTGGTAAAATAAGTCATAAAAATCAAACATTATATATGTATGTCATTTAATATAACTTTTACTATAGCTCTATTGATCGATCAATAATTCACTTTTTCACGATGGAGTCGAATATTACGTTAATAAAATAAGTCATTCGTTAAGTTGTGTCTTATGAATATTAAAAATTAAGAATATAATAATAAACAAGAAAATACGAGGAAATAACATTGTGAGAATTGATTTAATTAAATATTATGATAGCACATGCGCCACGTAGTTAAATATCTAAATGTACCTAAAATATACTGTATTAAATTTAATAATGTACGTGTAGTACAAGATTTGTTATTAATGAAACTTAATTGTGTAATTAGCAATTTAGCATGTGTATTTCATTGTATATTAGATTAATGAGGTTTCAAAGAAGGCGGATTCAAAATTTTGACTTGATAATTCAACCTTATAGACGCTCTTAGAATTCATAATTTACACACACATACTCATATTTCGCGCTGAAAATGCCAAGTTATATCAAAGAACTACATCCATCATCCTTGCGCATATCTTAACAAATTCTATGGATACCTACTATCTCCCACCAACATAGATATTGTATAACTCTATCCACCAAAAATTAGAGTAATATGATGAAATGATAAAAGGCATTTTTGCTATATTGAGATCTGAACTCGAGTTCTCATGATTCTCAACTATTTTATTGACCATTGGATCAGCTTGCCCCAACGAAAAATATCTTTATGAACATCATATTAGTTCCCTCTCTTCTCAAGTTTATGTGAGAAGCCATTAAGCTGAATCACTTGATGTGGCCTTGTTTGTGCTGCAAGTACTTAGCCATGGTGGAGGCAGCATTTTAGTTTGCTCATTCACAGTCTGTAGCAAGTGAGGGATAACACGATAAAGCTCGGACATCTCCTTCATAGCTCCATTTCCTTTTCGTGCACTCGTTCCATCACTAATCTTCTCTTCACTTGCACCACCATTCGACCAAATACTGATCTTTGGTTGCAGTCCTCTGATAGCTTCCGCGTTGAACTTGGCAATGTCATTGAAAATCCCTTCGTTAATCATCAAGTAATCCCACAGCGCGAAGTAAATTCCTCCCAGTGCTGACAATAACGTGGGTATGTAAAACCCTTGTGCTTCTGCAAAAGCCATAAGTCCTTCGGCCTCCTTTGTCTTGGCATAGAGCGAAACATCTGCAGCTTGTTTTTTCGCGTATGTTTCAGCATCTGATTCGACCTTTCGAGCCTCTGCTAATTTTTCTTTCTCATATGGTATTGCATCAGCTGCTTTTTGTTTTTGGTAATACTCCCAATTTGCCTCTTGCACCTGGAAATTTACTAGCATATAGAATAAGATTTTGACATTCTAATTCTATAGATCACAATGCCATATCATCAAGCCACTTTTGAGCAGAAAATCGGCATTATATTACATCTAATTACTCCTATCGCTTCAATTTATTTGTCTTACTTCCATTTTTGGTATAAGAGCATGATATTGAAAGTACAATGGAAAGTGCAAAATTTAAGAGTTTTCAAATATAAGCATCATTCTTTTTGGGATAGATTAAAGGAAATGATGTCATATAAAATAAAACAGATACAGAAACTGAAACACAATTTTATACAAATAAGACTCACCTTAACATGATATTCCACAGTAGCTCTACTGAGGAATTGAGCCTTGAAGTTCTCGGTCTTAGTTCAGACATTCCTTCTCTCGACTTCTTGCTGCAACTCAGCCTCTCGTATTGCCACGGCTTTCTCAGATTCCACCTCTGCCATCTTCGCCTACTGAGACCATGCTGCCTGCTTGATTGCAAGTTTTGCATTTGCCTCGGACACTTCAGCTTCTTCCTGATTCTCAAAAATCTTAACTTCTGATCCCACCTTAATCTCCTCCATTTTGCCTTGAACTTTTCTTTGAATAGTCAATCCTTCACTCTGTTTGGCTCCAATATTGCCCTTCATTTTTGCTTCAGCGATATCAACTTTTGCCCTGTTTGCTGCTTCCATTTGAGTTTTCTGGCCTAAATATGAAAAGTATTCATGACCTACGACATCAACTAGTTGCTAATGTTAGCATTGTATATCACAAGTCCAAATTGGTTGAGTTCCACCTGAACCTTTCCAAAATCTTCGCTCTTGAAATCTTTTGTGCCTTTAAAGACATCTTCCATCGACATTGAAGCAGCCAAGACACGTGTTTCTCCCTCAATGATGCCTTGAACAAGGTCCTTGACATCATGAGAATTGCACTGATGGCGAGAAAGAAGCCTTGCATATTTGACAAGGCTGTCATGGTCATCAGCCCGAGGACCGATGGTGAAAACGGCAGGGAGTAGGAAGCAAAGTTTTTCTGCACTCATGGCATTGACTTCAAATGTGTAATTTACAGGGGAAACATCGATTCTTGTGCATCTCTGAAATGGCAATACCAGGGCTTTGTTTGCAATCTCCAAGTCATCAATTCCTCTGCCAGTGATCACGAAAAACTCAGAAGGCTTTGCCACATGGTACCACATTGTTCTGTTTCTTTGCTGCTTAGCCTCCTGAAGAAATTTCTAAAAACAGACTAAACTGGTTGTACACCACGATAGAACTCATAAAGACGACAACAATAACAACATACTCATTGTAATTTCACAAGTGAGGTCAAGGAGGGTAGAGTGTACACAGATCTGCCCCTACCTCATAGATATAGAAAGATTGTTTTCGATAGACCCTCGGAAAACTCATAGAGAAAATAACAACTTGACATACTTTTTCTGAAGTAGAAAAAGTCTCAATTGGAAATAAAAATTAAACGACAGCAAGATTTGTTGCTAAGATTAGGGCCCGTACTGTCTACTCAACACTAAAATGCATTTATGTTCAATACGGAAATCAGTGCAATTTTGACATCAAATCTTTACAAGAAGTTTCATTCTGGATAGCTGATGTCACATTAGTTTAGGCAAAGGAGTAGATGACAACAACAACAAACACATACACTATATAATCCTCCAAGTGGGATTTGGGGAGCGTAGGATGAATGTAGACCTTATGTCAACCTATAAAAGTTAAAGAGGTTGTTTCTGATAGTCCCGCGGCCCAAAAGAAAAGTATACAACGCAGGATTGTGAGAAATATAAAAATACAAAATAGCAAGATACAGGGCAAGTGCAGCAATAAATATACATGCAATGTAAGAAAAACGAAAAGCAAGACAGCTTCAAGATTACAGCTTTTTGAGCCATAGAGACAAAGCCATGACACACAGAAGAAACCTTTCAAGCAACAAAAGCACACGATTATTAGCCAAATCAGGGAATATGTCTACTACACATCAAAGCCGACGTGAAAGAAGCTCTATTCAACACTAATCGTATTCATTTCTAATTGATTGGCTGACGTGCTGGAAGATTTTACCACCAAGGTTTGTGGTAGGACAGATGGTTCTCCCCTACCTAAACCAAAGATCTCAGGGTTTGAGACCTAGAAATGATGCAATTCCTTGTGGAAACTCTTCCCTTTAACTAAGCCCGTGATACAAGAATTTGTATCAGTCGAAAAAAAAAATAGTGACGAGGCCTATGGGATTGAGCACAATGTATATGAATTACTTGGCTTGATGAACCAATTACACACAAAAGCAAATTAAGAAAAGTGAAAAAGGGAAGCAAGTTGTAAGCTTTGTGGTCCATCGATGACTTGAGGTCAACAACGTACCTAGTGTAATCCTACAAGCGGAATGTAGAAAGTATATACTGTATTGTGAAGGTAACAACCAGTGATTCACATATATACTCAAATTACCCAGATCCAACTAGGAGTATATGTAGAGCATAAGTTTTGAGTTCATTCGAACACAATAATTTTGGCTCAAACTAAATTATATACATCAAATATACTCTAAATAACCACAAATATTTGACCCTGACCCACAAAATCAAACCCCAAAAAGGTATGCATACATCCTATCATTCACAAATCTCACTCGTGAAATTACACTTGAAATGTTGTTGTTAACCACTAAATCAAATGAGTTGTGATAGAACTCCGAATTCCAAATCATAAAGTTCAAATTTTGAATCTGCCTATGCGCATATCAATTACTTGGGGGCCAAGAAACCAAAATAAACAACCATAATAGAGCTCACTAACAATGATTACCAAATATAATTCACTTTTTTCCCACTAATAAACATTTGATTGCAATTCCCAGATATTTTGATTGAACCAGAATAGTAGTGTGTGAACTATTTTACATGCAAAATCAAAAACTAAAAACCAGTCATTCAAAGCTCCAAATTGATGAAAAAAGACTTACCTTGATTTTTTTAAACTAAAATGTTTGTGACCCAAGAGAGATGAATATTGCTACAATAAATTTAATCCAGAATTTTATCTATGGATTTTCAAGATGGGTGGAATCTCAAAATTGAAACTCTACTTGTTGGAAGAACAAAAAAGGTTCAAATTGGTACTCCCTCTGTCTCATATTAACTGAATTTATGAGGTAATTCATACATATTAAGAAAAATATTCAAAGAAAAATTTTACACTATACTTTCTACTATTGCCATTTGTAAAATCATAAATATATAGTATAATTATTTCCTAAAAATATAAAAGCTCAATAAATGAAAGGGCAAATATGAAAAAAGTTTCAAACATTCATGTTGAACTTTGAAAAATTTAACTATTTTGAACCTTGAAAAAAGCCTCAAAAATTTAATTATTTTGAGATGAAGAAAGTAAAAATTAAGGTCACTCAATGATTGCTCGAACCAATGAATGCATAACATGTGTATTTCGAGCGAAAAGGTAATTATAACTACGAAAAAAGTTAAAAATATCCTTTAATGTATTAAAAAATTCTTAAAAATAGAAAATATCGCCCTCTTATCTATTTGATCAAATTTGTCTTTAAATTAATAGATAAAAAAAGATATTTTAAAGTTATTTCTAATATATTAAATGTATTTTTAATTATAAATAGGTAAAGGAGATGTGTTAAATTGATGAAATAGGTAAGAGCTATTTTTTATTTATTTATTTATTTATTAATAATATAATTTCCTTATAATTATATTTCAATACCAAATAAGTTGAGCTTCATCATATGAATTTGGAGATATCAAATACATGGATCAAATTAAATTTGAGCAAGTCAAAAAAAATTAAGTACAAGTCATTATCTTGCCTAAATGGAAGAATTTTAAAAATATTAGGCCTTGAAATAAGCAAGTATGACATGGAAATAGAAAATGGATTAATACTAACTATAATACAAGCAACAAAATGGATTTAGACATATTCAAAGGAAAAATATCCAAATTTACCTTAGCAAAAAATTTATTCAACATTTTGGATAAATTATACTCATTTTGCCTTAAATTATCTACATTACCTTTTGATTCTCAAAATTTAAATAATGTGAATTTAAACTAATATTTTAAAATATATTTTTTTAATTATATTGACATGGCTAGAAATGCAACTTATAATATTTATTAATGTACCTCATAGTTGAATTGTACCTTCCTTAACTAGGTGTCAAATATAATATTTTACATGTTCATTTAAATTAAAATTTTATTTATAACAACTCATCTTAAGATGAAAAGTCTCACATCGACAAAACACGGGAGAGATATTAGGTGTATAGGTAAACATACCTTACCGACTAGTGACATATTTTAAAGTCGTGCGGGCCTAGCCCAAAGCGGACAATATCACTAGCGGACTGGATTGTTACAAATGGTATCAAAGTTACTCCTATGTCAGTCTTGTTGATGTGGGTCAGAGTTCAACTAAATTTAGAGAAAACACAAAGAAATGCTAAGTATATAAGTAAACAGAACTAATTACCTACTAATAGCGCGTTTAAAAATCGTGCGGACCTAGGCTCAAAGCAGATAATATCACTAGGGAGCTGGGCCGTTACAATTCGATACAACAAACTAATACACCCTTTTATTTTTGAATATACTTGATTTATAAAGAATGAATCGTTTGAAGTTGTATAGGACATAAGTTATTATAATGATTTTTTTAGAGTTACAAGAGACATGACTTATTATTACCTATATTGAGGACAAGTAGCCATGCATAATCTAGACTCAACCAATAATATATCTCTTCTCATTGCTGTCCCCTTAAGAGTTGTCTTTGTTCCTTAATAGAAGAACAAAAAAGATACATTAAACCAAGTGTTTGTCCAAAATATGGGGGAATTTTAATTTCTATAACATGCTTGGTTAATGAGTTTCAACTATTGAGTACTAAAAATATTGAAATTAGCGAGAGATAAATTATGTAGCTAAATAATATCGTTCGTTATTGATACTATGTAGCAATTATGACCTATCAAAAGGTTTTATTAACTAGAGAGTAATTCAGTGACGAAATTCATAGTTAATTTTAATTTTTTTTGGAGTGATTATTATTATCTATAGTAAGGGCAACTATAGCCATGCATATGGTCTAAAGACAACCTTATGTGATTTGGTAGTCAAAGTCATGATTATAGAAACATCTATCAAAAAAGTAAAAGAGCAAATTACTGTCCATCTAATGATTAAAACAAAACCAAAAAAAAGAAAGTCTCTTCTCACTTATATATAAAGGGCTTCAATACTCAATTAAATAAAATTACATCAAACTATGCATGCAACTATTTTTCTCTTCTTGTCTCTACTCTCTAGTCTCAAAAACCCCTCCCCCCCTCCAAAAAAAAAGAGTAGGGGAAAATTATATATGTATTTGGTCTGGTCTGAGCATACTAGGGTTAATTATATGAATCGTCATTGTTCAAAAAAATAAATAAAAAAAGGGATAAAACAAGATCTTGTTAAGGAGAATGTTGTCTGGTTCGTGATCATATATTTTTTTTTATAATTTAAGTGATCTCGGACCAGGCTTCATTCCCCTCAACTCAAGATTTTGTTATAAGCATTTTTGATGAAAAATAGAACTGTAATTTCGTTCCTGATTACGCTCGATCTCTCATTCTCTCTCATAAAGATTGGTGAGTAAACTCCTTTCATTAGTTCATTTGCATTGGTGACAATATGTTTTTCTTGTTTTGATAGCTAAAGAAGAAGAGACAAAGGAAGGACAAGAAAAGAATATATATAAATAAATTGTAATGTTGATTATTTAAATTTAAAATTCTGAATTCGCTTGTTGTCTTTTGAATAAAGATATCGAAAGTGTTCCAAAATATAATGAGAGAATTACTTGAATGTGCCACTACTCTTTTCATCTTAAGATTTTTCATCATTAATTTTTAGCCCCTTTTGAAGCTTTCTACTAATATTGGGTAAGTTGGTTGGGTCACATTTGCAAGAAATTTCTTTACAACCATGTGGCTAGCTTTTCATGTCTAGACGTCTTTTGCATAATGAGTTTTGGGGATTCTATTACAAAACAAGCTTTACCTCGAAGCTGAATGTAATTCAGCTCGTATTATTAAAGTGAGAGGGCTCAAAAGGAAGCTTCATCGATTTGTTGATGGAATAAAAAGTATTTGTATTATCAAGTTATTTGAATAAGGCAAATTGATATATTAAGCTCTCATTATGTTTCGGATTTGAGAAAGGGTATCAAAAACGAAAAAGCTACAATGGTATAGCAATAATGAAAAGGGATGATTTATATGTAAGCACCTTTAATTTTGCTTTTTACTTTTTTTCTTTGTTTTTAGCTGACATTGGCATGATGTAGGTCATGACACAAACTAAATAATTAAAGTAAAAATCTTGAAATTATTGTAAAATGTTACATTTGTAATATTTCATTTGAAGTTATGTTAGAGATAATTGTTTTTGAAATATGGTACATTATGGTGGCGTAATGCTCAATATTCATTTTTTTCGTTAATATTCATTGTTGAGTTTACCAAAAAAGGACATGAGCCTCGTCGTGATATTAGATGACATATATGTAAGTTAATCATATCTCTAATATAACATGCTCTATTTATAACTTTCTCAAGTTAAATCGGTAAATTGCATCATTTTTATAATTTCTTAATCAAGTGACTTTAATAGAAAAAAGTAAATTTTATTTATGAAATTACGCTGATTATATTATATTTATTGTAAGTGCATGTGGTCTCAGAATCATTTTTGTCAAGAAGATTCATATTTTTAGAACATGAGTGAGTGATTTTTGTATCAAGGATGTTCAACAATTGATATACATATTAAAATATCTATATTTAACCTATATATTTAAAAAAAACATCCAAAGAAAGATATTCATTTGACTATTCTTAAGTGAATGTAGTTTCGCCTCTGTTTAGAGTATTTGGTGATAAAGAATTGTTATCAAATTGGTAATCCCCTTGTATATATGTCTTTCTTGTTTATCATGTTAAAATTGGAACGTCAATGTCCTGCCCCTAGGCTTTAGTCTAATGCGCGTTAACAACATAACTTGTGATGTGTGGACAGTGGATTAAGTTCATATCATATGTTAAAATTTTATCGTAGATAAAAGTCTGATACTACTTAAGTGGATAAGGATGAAAGTGCTTACTTACTATTTGAATTTCGAATCATGTACCACACAAGCTCTTAGGAATTTATCGATTACAAAAAATTGAAACAAAAATGTTCTAGTCTTTGATGGTTCCTCGTTTGCTTTACCTTTATCTAATTGAGTCATCAATTTTGTATGTCTTATCTTTACATACAATATTAATATGATTTATTTACATTGTCTGGACACTCCAAAATTTATTACTTTTGGAATATTTGACGTATACTCAACGACATTTTTAAAGTCACCAGAAGATAAAAGAACATAATATAGTTTTACACTCTTCACTGATACTATCTTAATTAACAGAGTTACTATCTCTCTAGTGAAAAAAAATCCCCGTTATAATAAATCCATGGACTCTACATTAATCAATAAAAAGATTTATTGAAAGTAAAGTACATGGTCAAAATATATCTAAACTGTCATATTTTTTTCTACGGATTTATACATTAACCATCTATCATTCTGTTTACCTATCTAAACTATCACCCCTTTTGTATTAAAATACACTTTAATGCTGAGTTGACTAAATATTATTCCCACTCAACAATAAACGTATGTAGATCAACTCAATATTAATGTGTAGTGTTTTAATATAAAGAGAGTGATAATATATATATAAATAAAATAAAATAATAAATAATTAAACGATATATGAAACTCGTAAAAAAATGAATTTATATGTGCTTTTGACCGTTAACTCTTTTATAGTAATTGCATTTCCTTCACTTGACTTGTAAAAGTTCGTGTGTTTGTTCCATTACATGAGTTGCATTTCAGAATATTATGTTTCTTTTTTCTTTTCCTATATGAAAAGAATTTATTGTAAAGAAGATGTGATTTGTGGGAGAGCACAATCTGTAAAGTGCATATAGGAATCACTTGACAATGTGAAATGCACTTAAAGCTCTAATATTATAATTTATTTTCTTCATCTCATTTTAATTGACATTATCTTTATTTTTGGAGTCAAATTATATAGATTTTAACTAACATTTTGACATATATTTTTTTCATGATATTTATATGGAAAAAAATTTGCAATCAATAATACTTTTCTTATAATTTTTGAATATTTAGATTTTTATTTCAAAATATCAAATTAATTTAATCTAATTAAGCTTTAAAGTTTAGTCAAATTGATTTTTAAAAAGTGCAACATGACAAATAAATCAAGGGAGAGAGTATATTAAAGCACATTTTGAAGTTACATTCTTCTTGTGGCCAATAAGGTGTGATCCACTATTCAAAAATCAATGAATAATGAATTTATATCATAGTTCGAATGCTTGATATTGCATGTCTCGTATAATATATTATACGTTGTACATTTTTCATCAGGCTAAAAGTTAAGCAATGTGATGTTTACATTAATTGTAATAACGAAGTCAAAATTTTTGCTAAGATAATTAGAGATCTAATAAATAGATATATACCACTTAATTGTATGCTTATGCTAAATGAGTGGACCAATTGAATATTAATATAATTTTTAATTCATGTTGCTTTACTAACCATGGAAAAAGTCAGATGCTATTGCCATGTAATTAATCAAAAGGCTTCCCTATAAAGCACTTCAATGTGAAGAGCATGGCCTTTGCTCCTTGGCAAGAATTAAATAAGGAAGAGAATAAAATAACTTTTTTGTTAACTAAAGAACAAGAATATAACTTATAATAAGTTATAGAAACATTAAAAGATATGAAAGAAGAAATAATTAATTTTTCCGGCGTGAAATGAAAGCTATTGATTAACATTTAAAAATGACAATGACATGATAATCTTTATTTGCAATAATAAACAATATAAAAAAATCACTAAATTTGAAATCGTCATGTGTTAGTCCTTATAATTTAATAGAGCTTTCTTCTAAGCTTAAACATATAATATGCGGTCTCTTGTCTTACAAAGTAACTTAATAAGTTTATTCTCAAAATAATTAATACAATAACAACAATATATTTGATGTAATTGTATAACAATAATCGCATGAGAATAGTGTGTATGTACACTTTATCCCCATCTTAAATGATTGAGAAGCCATTTAAGTAGCTTTGAAAAATCTTGTGTTAACGAAAATATGTATAAATTGAATTTCGGCCTTATTCTTACAAAAGTTATTGCTATAATATATAAACGTGTCCTTTAATTTAATTTCAGCTGAAACTTTGAATGTGCACAAATAAATAATTAAATTTATATAAAACTTACACACTCAAAGCTTGAGGGTATAATATCATTTTTCGAAGTCTTAATGGAGTGTGAAAACGCATAAGAACTCTTGAATGAAAAATAAATGTAATTTCAGTTTCTTCGGAATTTCAATATGGGCAAGTGATGATCATTATTTTGTATATCCGTAATAGTATGAAAAGAATTCCTTGCTCCAAGTTGTTCAATAATAGTAATGTTGAGTTTCTCAATCTTTTGACTTACAATTAGCCAGTTTTAGTTTTTAATAGGGCGGGAAAGAAATATAAATTAGTGATAGTAATTAAAACTAATTTAAAAGACATATTTATGTAATATGTCGATTTATAATGGAGAATAGTAGATACTTTAAATACAATAAATAAATAAATAAAAATTGGGTGGTTTTCATGATTCTAATTTTTGTTCCCTCAAAATTTGATTCTTATTAATTTTTTATAACCCAATATTTGCAGCCAAATAGAGCAAGTGATGCGCTTTTGTTCTTCCCTCACAAAGTTTCACTCGAAGAGTTCTTCGCTAACAGGTCCGATCTCTTTCCCTCAACTGTATTCATGGAAGAACCACTAAACCTTTTCTTTTGGTTAATTATTCTTGTGTTAATTGTTGTTTTCTATTCTGTTGAGATTCAGTTTTTGTTTTGTAGTAATAGTTCGTTTAATTTAGGGTTTAAGAACTATTTTAGCTTTAAATTGAACTCTCTTATGGATTTTTTCAATGTATAAGATGCATTTGTAGCACTTGAGGATGTGGTCAACTGATCTATGAAGTGAGTTGAGAATTATGAGGTTTTAGGTTTAAATTCCAGTAGATATAAAAAAATGCTAGGTGATTTCTACACTTGAATTAGTTGAGGAGTGCGCCAGTTGGTTTGCATAATACGGTTATCAAAAAGAAAAAAGAAAGAAAAAAGACAAATGCAACTGTGTCCTTGTGTGTACAAATGGGAACTCTTCAATTCGGATTTGTATTGGAAGTTTTGCTTATTAATCGTGTTTATAGTTGTATGGTTACAATTAGCCTTATAGATAGTGTAAATGTAAATGGTAATTGTTTTTTGGTCTGATACTCTAATTTTTTGTTGTTCAAATTGGAATTTTTCAGTTGTTATTGGAGTTTTGCTTATTTGATTACAATTAACCTTAGTTATCATTGTTTAAATTGTTGTTTTGTGTTCTGTTTCGTAAAATTCAGTTTGCTCTGTATTATGGTGCTTATAGTTCATTTAATTAGGGTTTATGAACGATTTTAGCTTTTAATTGAACTCCCTTTTGGACTTTTTCATTGTAATAAGATGCGTTTGTGTCCTTGTGTATAGTGGACAATTGGAACTATTCAATTCTTTTTTGTGTTGGAAGGTTTTCTTATTAATAATAGTTATATGATTAGAATTAGCGAACTGAGGACAGACTCTATCTTTACTAGGTAGGGGTTTGGTCTGCATACACCTTATGTATGTTGGTTTATATGATTAGAATTAGCTTTATCTCTATTTGTTGTTGTTCGAATTGGAACTTGTCAATTTGTAACTTTGCTTATTTAATAATTATATGATTACAACTAACCCTATAGAGAGTATGAATGTAAATGATTTTAATTGTATTGTCTGATACTGTTTTTGTTTTCTTTGTTGAATTCATCAACCTTTTCTAACTGTTTTTAGCTTTTTATGCTTTATTTATATTCAGGTGATTTTAAGTGCTCATGTGTTTTTTGGAAGTTGATTTACTATTGTTCTAAATTTGGTTTTTTCTGTGGGTTGGGGGTTGGGGGTTGGGGGTGTGGTGGTTAGGAACTTTTAAAATGTTCAAGAATGCAAGTTGTTTAGATTGTTCTTTTCTGGTTTGTTTCTTAAGATTCAGTTTCTTTTTTCTGCATCATAGCGTTTTTGTTCATTTAATTGGGGTTTATGAACTATTTTTGCTTTTATTTGATTCCCTTTTTGGACTTTTCATTATAATAAGTTGCATTTGTATCCTTATAGAATTCTTCAACTCTTATTTGTATTGGCAGCGTTGTTTATTTTGGTAGTACTTATATGATTAGAATTAGCCTTATAGATTGTCTAAATGTAAATCGTTCAAATTAGTTTGTCTGATATTTTGTTTGTATTGTTGATATATTGACCTTTTCTAATTGCTTGCTTAATACGTATGTGGTTAGAGTTGTCTTATAGATAGTCTAAATATAAACGTTTTTAATTATTTTGTCTGATACTCTATTTTATGTTGATTTCATCAGCATTTTCCAATTGTCTTTTTTTTAAAAATGATTTCTTCACATTCAGTTTTCCATCAATCTCGGATGGAGCCAAAGATTGACGATTTTTTGGTTTTGGAGTATGATGGAATAAAGTAAAATGACTCTTTAAACTGTCTGCGCTTCTTTCATTTGTGAAGTAGCAGTTA
>JAOTQJ010000072.1:249291-284580 GCA_025642045.1 Solanum sejunctum | reverse complement strand
GACTGTTTCCGGATGAGCCATGATGAGCGTCGAAAGTTGCATTGAGTGTTTCCAGATATCAGGTTTCCTGTGGAACTAGGACTACTTTTGCCAACTAATGAAAACTACCTTATTCACACGATGAAATCTCCAAATGATCAGTCTCAGAAGATTAAATAGACAGATGTGTCGTTGCGTTTACACCATTTCATGCCAATCTCAGTTGCAATTATTGAATTCGATAACATGTGATTTACATTTGCACATTGTAGCTCATCTTAATCCTGAAGCTTGACACTAGTTATCATATTGGCATGATGTCATGGTTTTCTTGATCATTCTTTCCAACTTTGCTAAATTCCTACTTGTTTTGCAGGCACTTTTTCTTCACAGCAATGCTATTCGTATATGGCCGCATGCTAAGCCAAAGGCTTGTCAACACGGTTACTTTAGACAAATTCCTATACAAGCTTGTCGGTAGATTTGTTAAGTATCACATGGTCACATGTTATTTCTTCTATATCGCAGGTTTGTTCTATATGTTTGAAGCATGTCCTTTCATTCAGTGCTTCAATGTCAAACACATTTCACAGTTTATCCAAAAAAAAGAGCATTTCACAATTTAACAATATCCAAGGCGTAAAGTAGCTAGTTGTATGTTGTACTGCTGTTCTGGGGTGCCATTTTCAAGCTTTCAGTTGCCATAATTCATGTACATTTCTGTTGATTGTTTGAGAAATTTTTCTGAAGTGTTCCCTCTCTTCTGGAATCAGGTTTCATGTGGTTCATTCTAACATTGAAGAAGAAGATGTACAAGTATCAATTTAGCCAATATGCATGGACACATATGATTCTAATCGTGGTGTTTACACAATCGGCTTTTACTGTTGCCAATATTTTTGAGGGAATTTTCTGGTAAGGGGCCTTCTGTTTCATAGATTTTTATTTCTTCCTCCATCCACCATAGGTAATACTAGTTTGTGATGAATTTAAATGGAGCGACATGAATAGTGAGGATTTAGATAGCTGATCCCACCTTGCTTGGGATCGAGGTATAGTTATATCCACCACAAATAGAGAAGGGAACTGCCGTATTTACTGACTAAACTAACCTACCATAGCTACCCTAGCATACTGGTCCTACTCTCTCTAGTATGTTTTGGATTTAAATCTGCTTTATTGCCGAAACTAATTGTTGTGTCCAAATCCCATTCCTCTTGATGATTATATCAGGTAGAAATGCTTGGTGAGCATCTTTTAGTTCTTGGGGAACATACATTTTTATTCTGGTTTGTTTTAAACATGCGACAAACTGAACATAGATATAGAACTTTAAACACAGGTTAATTTCAATGCAGGTTCCTGCTTCCAGCTTCACTCATCGTGATCAATGATATAGCTGCCTATTTTTTTGGTTTCTTCTTTGGACGAACTCCTTTGATCAAATTGTCCCCTAAGAAAACTTGGGAAGGCTTCATTGGAGCATCTGTCACAACCATTATCTCTGCCTTTCTGGTAACTGTTATTTGGTGCAATAGCAATTGCAGTACAGTTATATTTTTAGTACAGTACATTAGTCTTTCCTCCAGTTCAGAATGATTGCATAGTGGGCCAGTGGGGAACTGGGGATATTCTTAATCCTACTCTTATTTGGTTATGCTACCTTCTCAAGACAGACTCCTCTAAATTCTCATGCTTAAAATTGTCTTGTAGTTTTTATGTTTGTTTATAGAAATTCACTAAAAAATTTTCTTCTGAACAGTGTTTGAGGAGGGTATATGTTTTTGTTTCTTTTTTTAAAAAATATATTTTCTTATCATTATTTGTTGTCTTCAGCTTGCAAATATCTTTGGTCGTTTTCAGTGGCTGACATGCCCTAGAAAGGTAATTTTTTCTGGTAAAGTTTCTCTGTTGGCTTGGGAGACTAGCTGGTCAGTTTTGAAAGCTTAACTTCCATATTTTGTGATGCAGGACCTATCAACTGGTTGGCTTGATTGTGATCCTGGCCCACTGTTTAAACCAGATTATTTTACTTTGCCAGAATGGTTTCCTGCATGGGTAAGTTCTCTGTCAGCCTGGTTGCATTTGTGTGTGGTTTTGTCACTATTACGGACCTGTCTGTTTCAGAAGCTTTTCTTTTAATCATATAGAATGAGCCTACATTTGCTTTAGTCATGTCTGTTGCCCTTTAGGAGGCATCCACATTTTATTCCCTGTTTCCTTTCCTGGTGAATTTGTTCTAGACACTTGGATATAAAACTGTTCAGTCTGGTGGTCACAACATCCCACTTGAGTAGGGGCCGGGGAAGGCCACTTCTGCAGGAGTGACGTAGACGACTTATCCTGGTGCAACCATTAGTGGCTGCTTCCACAACTCGAACCCATGACCTATACAATTTATCATTGTAGACACTAGATATGAATTTGTAATAATTTGTCTTTGGGTTATTTTTTGTATACGAGTGTGTATACACATACACACACACATACATACATACATACATAAATATAAACTCAAACTTGGCCAAAGTGAGAAGCCAGCACTATATATTTGAGATTGCACACCTAGACACCTTAACTTAGTCTCAACGAGCAACTAAACACTTCAACTCGTCCCAATTGTGTCTCGTGGACGACTGACACTGATTTGACACAATTTTTAGAGGTGTCTCGATGATCATTTTATAAGTTTGAGTATTCAACTGATACAATGGACATTAAGTTTGAGCATCTGCTTATGTAATATGCCTACATATACTATGCACTCTTATGAAATTCGCATTAATAAATTGCACAAGCGATGAGTTCCTTCATGTTGGAAGGTGCTTTTGTTTACACTATCTTTGAGTCAATTTTGACCAATATCAGTATTTCCATCTCTGATAATAAATATTTTAGAATATCCTTTCAAATGAGTGATCAGAGAGTAGATCAGTCTCAAACCCCAGTAGTAGTAGAGACAATGTGTTGATGATCTCTTCCCATCTGTCTGGACTTTGTGGGACAAAGAATTTGATACTTGTGCTGGTGGAAAGACCTATTGGAATAGTTGAGGCGTGGCAAGGAGGAGGGTTGGCACATGATTTTTCGTTACTGATGTCAAAATTTATAGAAGAGAGAAATAGATAATATAAAGTATCAAGTTTGTAGGTAGTATATACATCCAGTGTATTGGTTTATTGATTCTTAAGCTAGAGACGGGTTAGTGTTCGACTCCAATTGACTGTAACTTTTAACAAAAAAGGTGCTCTCAAATATTTGCAAAAATATGTTGAAATTAAGGATTAAACTTCTGAACCTGAAGAGCAAAAGTCACTTGACCAACATGCCAGGTGATTTGTTTGTCAAGCTATGTCACTTTGTTTCTATTTATCATTTTGCATAGTTATAATGCATATAGTTAGTCCATATTTAATAATTAATGAATATTTAAGAATATCCTTCAAAAGTATTTATAGGAGAGTAGTTCATTTGATTAAAAAACAGTATGGTTGACTAAATAAAGTAGGGTCATGAGTTATGGTGTATGGACTAAAAAAAATTGTTTTGGGTTGACTCTTTTGTTTGTTTTGTTTTATGAGTTCCAATTTTTGGATAAATTGTTCTTTGTTTGAAAGAATTTAACTTAGTCTTAAAACATTATTTGAAGTTTTCTAAAGTTAAAATAATTGATTAAACATATTCAAGGGAAATCCTAATGTATTAGTTGGTGTTTTATTAAGTTAATAATAGATTAAGCGTATTTAAGGGGAAAAAGCTCCACTTGAACAGAGAAGTGTAAAAGAATGAAAATTGATCAGGGAGAGAATGCTCCACTTGAAAAGTTCTTAATTTTATTTACTAACATAGCAGCATTAACAAAAATGTTACAATAATTACATCTGCATACAAATGCTATTTGCTTGTATAATTTTAAGTTTTGATCTGCATAATTAAAAAACTAATCCCAGGTGGCAGATAAGAAAGTGTTGGGCCATCATAGTTTTGATTTGTAAGAACAAGTGCATTACTTTAATGCTGTTGTAACTAGAGTATTTAGATTTATCTCAACATTTCTCTGAAAAATTAAAATGAGCTAAGTGAATATTCTTCAGATATAGTCAATACTCAATACAAGGTGCTAAACTACTAAAATTTTCATCCGTGATATGAAGTTGATTTGAGTTTTGGGGTTTCCACTCTCAGATTCAACCCTGCTGCTTCCATCAGGCTCCTATCCTAAGTTTTGACTCTGCATGAATAGGGTTCTTTAACAGGATCATCCCACCTGAGGGCTTATCATGGATCTACTATGGTCTTTTTTGTTCTTTTATCTTACTTCCGGTTAAAAGCCTTGTTAAAATCGAAGTACTTGTTAACCAATCTTGATCACTGAATATTGACAAATTCGAAAATGGTTAACGAAGGTATAGTATAGAGAATAATTACTCAAGTGGGTTAAGTTTCCATTATGAGTGCTAGCAAGGTGCTTTTAAATATATATTAGTTCAATTGGTGAAAACGACAACTAATGCCATATTTACTTCTGGACGTGACATTTATCACAATGCTTTCTAAGTTGTCAAAACTAGGTTGTGAATGATCTGGGTATTCTTCAAGTATCAAGTTCTGTGATAATAGTGCATAAAAGTGTTCAAGAGATTCGAATGTGATGGTATAATTTTGATTCTTTTAATCCTATGCTCGTGAGTTGTGATTAACTAGGGATTCAACTGCATGAGAAATATTTCAAAAAAAAAAAAAACATACATTTTTTTAAATTCAAAAAAACAACTGCATGAGAAATGTCACTCTTTCTAGCCAATGGAATAATAAACTTATCTTTGATTCTTATTTCTGCAGTTTTTTTCGAGAGAGATTGCTGTTTTGCCTGTACAATGGCATGCTTTATTGCTTGGCTTGTTTGCTTCTATTATAGCTCCATTTGGAGGTTTTTTTGCTAGTGGCTTTAAGAGAGCCTTCAAGATCAAGGTACAGTATTTACTATTTTTGCCTCAATTTCTAGATTCCTTACTCTAGGGCCTTTATTATCACCACACTTGTTGAATAATATGGTTTCCTTCATTCTATTCGTTGTAGGATTTTGGTGATAGTATACCTGGACATGGCGGTATGACAGATAGAATGGACTGTCAGGTAAGCTAATTTCTTTTATACGGTAAATAATTTTATCAACACTTGTCGGAACCTCATATACAAGCCATACACCAGAAAAAGAGAACCTACACCATAATACGTTCTCAAAAATAGAGGTTCAATCCTCTATACATATAAGGACCTCGAAAGTATGTCAAAAGGAAACTAGAGACAAAAAACTACCTAGCAATTTTTTAAAAAAGCTTGCCCCACTCCTTCAAAAGCACTTCTATTTTTCCTTTCCAAATAACCCACATGATTGGTAAGGGGGGCCATTCTTCATGCCCTTGGTCCTTTCTTCCCTCTCATATGAGTCCAACTTTGCAAAGCATACTTCACTGTGCGTGACATCATCCATTGCATCCCAACCACTTCACAATGCAATTGTAGATGATCTTCATGCTCACTCTTACTCTTGCACGTAGAGCACCAGTTGACATAGGTAATTCCCTTCTCTCTCAAATTTTCCGTTGTTAAGATCACCCTTTGCCGCCAACCATATAAAGAAACACACCTTTTGCAAACTATAGAAATCCAAATGGAGTTGCGAAGGAGAGAATATTCCTCTCACGAGCAAACTCTTATAAAAAGATCTGATAGTAAATAAATCACGTCTCTTCCGTCATCTGCATGCATCTGATCTGTTGTTTGGTGTGTTCAGCCCATACAAAAATTCAACCAAATTGTGAAATTCCTATGTTTTCTGAATCTTAAATCCCAGTGAATAATCTTGTAAATGTTTCCTACCTGACTAATAGGTCTAAAGTCCTTAATACTTGTCACAACGTCCTTCCTTGGCACAATAGTAATGAAGTTATCTCAAACTTCCTTGATTCTTGAAATTCCTCCCTCCCCTCGAACACCTCTTCATTCACCGTTGAAGACTCAATGAAATCCTTCCTCCTGTAAGAATTTTGAGTTAGAATTCCCCTCTTTCAACTACAATGCCCTCGACTTTTGCCTCCAACCCTCCCAGACATCTCCTTATTCCACTTCCTTGAATCTACTTTTAACATTTTCAACTTGCTAGGTAGTTGAAAGATGGCATGCTAGAAGTATCATACCCATTCCACCATGCAAACACTTTATCTTCAAAATCTTCTGCTTTCAAACACTTTGTGCCACATGTTTTGAACCTGAATGAAAGGGAAATTAAATATGGGTTCTGAACTTTAGTATGGAAGGAATTATCGAATATTAAGGAATCCTTCTTTTGGCACATTACATGTATTGTCCTACATGTATTCTCTTGCCATGACTTCTTGGAATTAGTTACATTATTTACCCTAAGAGTTATTAGAATTAGTTTTTTTTTTTTCCAGTTACCCTTTACTCAAAAAAAAAAAAAGAATTAGTTTTTTACAAGGGGTAGGAATCTTGGAGCATGCAATTTTTGCTTTATGGATCCAAAGACAGTTGTTTCACTTCAATCTGTCATCTTCTGAACTGTACATTTGAAAATTTTACATTCATTTAATACACTTGATGAATTTTCAATTCTTGCAGTGATATATTTTTCCGATTGCCACTTGTCCCCGAATGTGGGCATTAGGATAGTCCTTAAAAAACAATCCTCCTAATTATTAGTTGGTCACTTATTATCATGACTGATACAAGATATTTTAATATCTAGTGTTGATTTTGCATTATCATGCTGAACTGCATCGTGAAAACTCTCTTAGTTTTTGGGAGAGCTTATGAAGAGGAAGGCATCGTGGACTCATTATGTATTGAGCATTAGAAAAGCTTCAGTACTGCTGGCATAATCCACCTCGTAAACAATAGAATATGTTGATGCGGATCACATAATGGATATCTACCTAAATATGAAAGAACCAACACCTGAAGGGTGAAACCGGCAGAAGGTTCCTAATCTTACCTGGAGAAATAATAGTACAACAGGAATAGCCAAAACTATGTTGCATACTGATTTCGACCTCTTACATTGATTACTAGAATTATTATTTTCAGAGATTGGTATTCTTTCTTGTGCTTCGCTTTTCCCTCTTGCATAACATTTCTTGCTGAGCAGCAGTACTCTGTAGTTCTAATCTGAATGGCCGAGATTCTGAATCTTTTTTCATGAGGAGTTATATTTCTGCAGATGGTGATGGCTGTTTTTGCTTATATCTATCATCAGTCCTTTATTGTGCCGCAAAACTTGTCAATTGAGATGATCTTGGATCAGGTATGTTTCTCAAGTTCACATGAACACCCTGAAAAGTCTTAATGAATATAACTGGTGAGTGTTGATTGATGTTCTTCTGCAATGTTGTAGATAATACTGAACCTTACATTTGAGGAGCAGCTAGCTGTATACAAGAAACTTGGGCAGATCATCCAGGAGAGGACCTTTGGAGAATCTTGAGTATGATTGATGTAGCCTTCAGATAAGATTAGCTTGTATATGTTCTCCTCTTTTGTTTTGTCCTCAGAACATAGCATTTCCCACTGCCTTGACTTTTCAGGAGCTGTACAGTGCTTTTTCGTTTAGATGTTTTGATTGTTCAGTGAATCTCTGCCTTCCCCAAATAATAGGGCATGATGGAGCAATCATTTGTCAAAATTCTTGTGCCAATTGGTTAAGCAAGTTGATTCATACCTAATTGATCTGATTTCCGCAAGGACTGACAAGGCTAAACTTGCTGGTTGAAGAGAGCACTGAATGATTCCAAAGGGGTTGCGACATTTTAAGTCATCTGTTGCGACATTTTAAATAGAGCTTTAACAGGAGAAAGACGATGCATGTTAGACACGGAGTTTGTAGTCCTGGTAAAATTTCCCTGATTACTGGCAGGAGTTTGGTGTAACTCGGGCAGATTTTACATGGTATTAGCGTGTAATTGTTATTTGCTTGTGGAATTGCTTTACTATTGTATGTATAACAGTTGCACATTTCTCAAACTGGACTTTGTTCAATGTGTTGTAAGCAGTGTGTTACTGCTATAATCTTTGCAATTGCATAATTAGTGCAATGTTAGTTTTTTGGATCAAACTCTACCTAATTTCGGTTGTCTAACAAAAATCTAGACTGTAACTTGCGATGAAATCTATGTATTATTGTATACGAGATTGAGGATTTGGGCCAGTAGTATCTAACAATTCAATAGATATACTTAATACAATCCATGCATCATTTTAAACAATCTTTTCCTTTACGTGGTTTGTCTCAATTTATGTAGGATAGTTGGAGTTTTAAGAGTCAATTAAGTTTTTCTTTTATTGAAGTTTCTGAATATTCTTTATAAACATTTTAGGTTGTAAGTTGTTATTTAAAATTTAAGTTTACACAGTTTCTAAATATATAAAATTTATTTCAAAAACAATTTAATGTTTGAATTAATGGTCAAAAGTTTATAATTTTGAATCTTAAATTTAAATTTTAATTTGTAGCAAAAATTAAAACAGTGTATTATTCATAGGGTAATATGAATAAACGAGTATTAAACCTTGGATTTTTCACGAGTGGGATAATACTAATAAAATCAACAATAATTTATAATTTCTTTTAAAATTCAGAATGACTTGGTAACCAACACTCACATTAGGGAGGTTTCTCAAAATTTTGAACATGTTAGCCCACGGATTTAGGATGTTGAGCTTTGAGCCCATTTTTCTTGAAAAATTCTACATATTCATAATGAGCCCACTAAGAGATTCAGTAGGTTCGGTGGCGTCAGACGATTCTCGGTAGTATTTTATGGGATTCTGAAACAAGAATGAAGCGATTTTTTCAATTTGTCGTGGGTGTTAGCCCATGAATTATGGGGTGCCAAGGCTCCAGGCCCTTTTTTTAAAAAATTTCACGTACTCGTCCAAAATGAGTTCGCTAAGAGTTTTAGTAGGTCTGATTGCGTCGAGTGTTGCCCAATCGCATTTTAAGGGATCCAAAACAAGAATCAAATGAATTTCTCACTTTTTTGTGGGTGTAAGTCCTTAGATTTTTGGGGTGCCAGGACTCCGAACCAATTTTTTTTAAAAAAATTCCACGTATTCGCGCGTAACGATGCTCTAGAAAAGAGTTCATGGATTCTTGGGGTGCCAGGACCATTTTTCGCAAAATATTCCACATACCCGTCTGTGACAATCCCGCTAAGAGTTCCAATAGGCCTTGTGGCATCGGATGAAGCCAGATAGCAATTTATGGGCTCCGAAATAGGAATCAAGTAGTTTTCTCAATTTTTTGTAGGTGTTAGCACATAAATTCTGGGGAGCTGAGCTACGAGCCCATTTTCCACAAGAATTCCACGTACCTAAGGGTAACAAGCCCACTAAGAGTTCCAATAAGCCCGGTGTCATCGGACGACGCTTGGGGATCGGGGTCAACTTTTTCGAAAATTTAAATTGACCCATTCGTAATGAGTCCAGCAAGAGGCCCTGCGGCACCGTAGGACGCCTGGTAGAATTTTATGGCCAAGAAACAAGAAATGGACGATTTTAGCAATTTTTCGAGGGTGTTCGCCATGATTTCCGCTGCCTGGGGATCTGACCTAACTTTCCCAAAAAATTACACTGACCCGTTCGTAACGAGCTTGGGAAGAGCCCCAGGAGACCCGAAAGCTCCACAAGATGCCTGGTAGGATTTTATGGGCCAAGCAACAGGAAACATGTGATATTGACAATTATTCGTGGGTGCTAGCCCACGATTTGTGGCGCTGTCCGTGGATCTGGGCCAGCTTTCTCAACAAATTACACTGACTCCTACGTAACGAGCCTGACAGAGGCCCAAGCGGCCTGGCAGTGCCGCAGGATGCCTGGTAAGATTTTATTGGCCAAACAACAGGAAAAAACGATTTTGACAGTTTTTCATTGGTTTTAGACCACGAATTGTGGCGGTGCCTGGAGATTCAAGCTAACTTCAGAAAAATTACATCGACCCATTCGTAACGAGCCTGGCAAGAGGCCCAGGTGGCCCAATGTCGCCACAGGACACCTAGTAGGATTTTATGGGTCAAGCAACAGAAAATAAATAAATTTGGCAGTTTTTCGTGGGTGTTAGCCCAAAGTTTGTGGCGCTACCCGGGGAACCGAGCCAACTTTCTCAAAAAATTACATCGATTCGTCCGTAACGAGCCCGACAAGAGAGCCAAGTAGCCCAACAATGTTGGCGGAGGCTTGGTAGGATTAGCCGAAATGGGAAATTTTGACAGATTTTTGTGGGTGTTAGCCCACGAATTCTGGCGCTACATGTGGCTCCGGAGTAAGTTTCCAAAAAAATCATAAAAATGAGTTTGCAATGAGCCTGGTAAGAGGCCCACGTAGCTCGACGGCGTTGGCGGAGGCCTGGTAGGAATTTATGGGCCAAGGAAGCTTAAACAAACGATTTCGCTAGTTTTTTTGTGGGTATTAGCCCACGGATTCTTGCGCTTCATGGGGCTCCGGTGCAAGATTCCCTAAAATTCATATGAGTGGGTCCACAATGAGCCTGATAAGAGTTCCAAATGGTCTGGTGGCGTTGATAGAGGCCTGGTAGGATCATTTGGCCAAGGAAGTCGAAACAGGCTATTTCGACAGATTTCTGTGAGTATTACCCCATGGATTCTAGCATTGCATGGGGCTTCAGCACAAGATTCTCAACAAATTATAAGAGTGGGTCCACAATGAGCCCGACAAGAGGGTTAGGTGGCCCGACAGCATTGCCGCAGGCACGGTAGGATTTTATGGGCCAAGAAAGTCGAACCAGGCCATTTTGGCTGATTTCTATGGGTGTTATCCCACGTATTATGGCGCTGCATAGGGATTCGGCGCAAGATTCCCAAAAAATCATACGATTGGGTCGACCATAAGCCCAACAAGCGGCCTAGGTGGCCCGACGACGTTGGCGGAGGCCTGGTAGGAATTTATGGGCCGAGAAAGGCGATTTTGACAGTTTTCCATGGGTTTTAGCCTACGGATTTTGGCACATCATGGGGGTCCGGTGCAAGATTCTCGAAAAATCATATGAGTGGGTCTGCGACAAGCTCGACAAGAGGTCTAAGTGGCGTGGCTGTGTTGGCGGAGGGCTGGTAGGATTTTATGGGAAAAGAAAGGCGAAACAGGCGATTTCGACAGTTATCCGTGGGTGTTAGCCCATGGATTCTAGCACTGCATGGGGGTCTGATGCAAGATTCCTAATAAATCAGACGAGTTGGTCAGCCACAAGCCCGGTAACCGACTTAAGTAGCCTGGCGATGTTGGTTGAGGCCCGGTAGGATTTTATGGGCCAAGGGAGGCGAAACAGGCGATTTAGACAGTTTTCCTTGGGTGTTAGCCCACAAATTCTGGCCTTGCATTGGGGTCTAGTGCAAGATTCCCAGAAATTCATACGAGTGGGTCGACCACGAGCCCGACAAGCGGCCCAGGTGGCCCGACGATGTTGACATAGGCCTGGTAAAATTTTATGGGCCAAGAAAGGCGAAACAAACGATTTCGGTAGTTTTCCATGGGTGTTAGCCCAGGTATTCTTGCATTGCATGGGGGTCCGACGCAAGATACCCAAAAAATCATACTAGTTGGTTGGCCACGAGCCCGGCAAATGGCCCAGGTAGCTTGGTGGGATTGGCGGAGGTCTGGTAGGATTTTATAGGCCAAGGATAGTGAAATAGACGATTTCGGTAGTTTTCTTTGGGAGTTAACCCATGGATTCTGGCGCTATATGGAGGTCTGGCGCAAGATTCCCAAAAAATCATACGAGTGGGTCGGCCACGAGCTCCACAAGCTATCCAGGTGGCCCGAAAATATTAACGGAGGCCTAGTAGGATTTTATGGGCCAAGGAAAGCGAAACAGGCGATTTCGGCAGTTTTTCATAGGTGTTAGCCCACGCATTCTGGCTCTGTGTGAGGGTCCAACGTAAGATACCCAAAAAATCATAAGAGTGGGACGGCCACGAGACAG
Organism: Solanum sejunctum; assembly: GCA_025642045.1. Lineage (NCBI taxonomy): Eukaryota > Viridiplantae > Streptophyta > Magnoliopsida > Solanales > Solanaceae > Solanum > Solanum sejunctum. The sequence goes on along the minus strand of JAOTQJ010000072.1, from coordinate 272,591 downwards.
ACAAGTGGCCCAGGTGGTCTGGCAACATTGGCAGAGGCGTGATAGGATTTTATGGGCCAAAGAAGGCAAAAGAGGTGATTTCGATAATTTTTTCGTGGGTGTTAGCCCACGAATTCTGGTGCTGCATCGGGTTTCGGTGCAAGATTCCCAAAACATCAAATAAGTGGGTTGGCCACGAACCCGACAAGCAGCCCAGGTGGCCCGACGACGTTAGTGGCGACGTGGTAATATTTTATGGGCCAAGAAAAGCAAAATAGGCGATTTCGACAGTTTTCCATGGATTCTAGCGCTGCATGCGGGTTCGGTACCAGATTCCCAAAAAATCATACGAGTGAGTCGTCCATTTGCCCGGAATGCGACCCAAGTGGCCTGGCGGCGTTAGAGGAGGCCTGGTAGGATTTTATGGACCAAGAAATGCAAAACAGGCAATTTCGACAATTTTTCATGGGTGTTAGCCCATGGATTATGGCACCGCATAGTGGTACGGAGCAAGATTCCCGAAAAATCATACGAGTTGGTTGGACACGATCTCTATAAGTGGCCCAGGTAGCCTAGTGGCGTTGGCGGAGTTCTGGTAAGATTTTATGGGCCAATAAAGGCGAAACAAGCAATTTCGGTAGTTTTTCGTGGGTGTTAGCCCATAGATTATAGCACTACATGGGGATCCGATGCAATATTTCCAAAAAAATCATACGAATGGGTCGGCGACGAGCTCGGCAAGCGGCCCAGGTGACCTGAAAGCGTTGGCGGAGGCCTAGTAGGATTTTATGGGCCAAAAAAGGAGAAACAAGTGATTTCGACAGTTTTTCGTAGGTGTTGGCCCACGCATTCTGGCGCTGTGTGAGGGTCCGACGTAAGATACATAAAAAATCATATGAGTGGGTTGGCCACGAGACCAACAAGCGGCCTAGGTGGCCTAACGGCATTAGTGGAGGCCTGGTAGGATTTTATGGGCCAAGGAAGGCGAAACAGGCAATTGTGGCAGTTTTCCATGGGTGTTAACTCACTGATTCTGGCGCTAAATGGGGGTCAGGCGCAAGATTCTCAAAAGATCATACAAGTGGGTCGGCAACGATCCCAGCAAGCAGCCTAGGTGGCCCGGTGATGTTGGGGGGGCCTAGTAGGATTTAATGGCCCAAGGAAGGGAAAACAGGTGATTTCGACCATTTTTCGTGGGTGTTAGCCCACGGATTCTGGCGCTGCCTGGGGTTTCGGGCAAAGATCTTTGATAAATCATAAGAGTGGGTCGACAACGAGCCCAGCAAGCGGCCTAGGTGGTCCGATGATGTTGGCAGGGGCCTAGTAGGATTTTATGTCCAAGGAAGGCAAAACCGACTATTTCGGTCATTTTTCGTGGGCTAACACCCACGGATTCTGGCGCTGCCTAGGGTTCCAAGAAAATATTCTCGAAAAATTATACGAGTGCGTCGGCAACGAGCCCGACAGGCGACCCAGGTGGTCCGAAGGCGTTGGTGGAGTCTTGGTAGGATATTATGGGCCAAGGCGAAACAGGCGATTTTGACAGTTTTTCGTGTGTGTTAGCCCACAAATTCTGGCGCTGCATAGAGTTTTGGAGTAAGATTCCCAAAATTTCATACGGATGGGTTGGCTACGAGCCCAGCAAGCGACCCAAGTAGTCCGACGACATTGGCGAAGGTCTGGTAGGATTTTATGGGCCAAGGAAGGCAAAACACGTGATTTCGACAGATTTTAGTGGGTGTTAGCCTACGGATTCTGCGCTGCATGGGGTTCCGATGCAAGATTCTCGAAAAATCATACGAGTGGGTTCGTAATGAGCTCGACAAGAGCCCAGGTGGCACGGCAGCGTTGGCGGAGACCTGAAAGGATTTTATAAGCCAAGGAACTTGAAACAGCTATTTTGGTAGATTTCTATAGGTGTTAGCCCGTGGATTCTGGTGTTGCATAGGGCTTCGGATAATGATTCTTGAAAAATCATATAAATGGGTCAGCAACAAGCCCGTTAAGAGACCTAGGTGGCTCGATAGCGTTGGCAGAGGACTTGTAGGAATTTATGGGCCAAGAAAGCCGAAATAGGCGATTTCGACAAATTTCTGTGGGTATTAGCCCACGAATTTTGGCACAACATGGGCTCCGATGTAAGATTTTGGAAAAATCATACAAGTGGATCCGCAACGAGTCTGGCAAAAGGTCCAGGTGGCCCGCGGCATTGGCGGAGGCTTGGTAGAATTTTATGGGTCAAGGAAGCTAAAACAAGCGATTTCGGCAGATTTTTATGGGTGTTAGCCCATGAATTCTAGTGCTGCATGGAGCTACGGTGCAAGATTTTAAAAAAAATCATACGAGTGGGTCCGCAACGAGCCCGACAAGAGGCCAAGGTAGCCCAACGGCATTGGCCGAGCCTTGGTAGGATTTTATGTGCCAAGGAAGCTGAAACAAATGATTTCGGCATATTTCTTTGGGCTCCAATGCAAGATTCTTGAAATATCATACAAATGGTCCACAACGAGCCCAACAAGAGACCTAGGTGGCCCGACAGTGTTGGCGTTGGCCTGATAGGTTTTTTGAGCCAAGGAAGCCGAAACAGGTGATTTCGGCAGACTTCTGTTGTGTTACCCCACGGATTCTGGCACTACATGGGGCTCCGACCCAAGATTCCCAAAAATCATTAGTGGGCCAAGGAAGCTGAAATAGGCAATTTTGGTATATTTCTATGGGTGTTAGCCCACAGATTCTAGCGCTGCATGGGGCTTTAACGCAATATTCCTGTAAAATCATACGAGTGGGTCTGAAACGAGTGTGGTAAGAGGCCCAATTGGCCCGGCAGCGTTGCCGGTGGCCTGGTAGGATTTTATTGGCTAAGGAAGCCGAAATAGGCGATTTTGGCAGATTCTGTGGGTGTTAGCCCTCGAATTCTGGCGATGTATGGGGCTATGACGCAAGATTCCCAAAAAATCATACAAGTGGGTTCACAACGTGCTCGGCAAGAGGCCCAAGTGGCCCGACAGCGTTGGCGGAGGCCCGGTAGAGTTCTGTGGGTGTTAGCCCACGCATTTTGGCGCTGCATGGGGCTCCGACGCAAATTCCAAAAAAATCATATGAGTGTCTCTGCACCGATCTCGGACAGAGGCCCATGTGGCCCAACAACATTGATGGAGGCCTAGTAGGATTTTATGGACCAAGGAAGCGTAAATAGGCGATTTTAACAGATTTCTATAGGTGTTAGCCTACAAATTCTAGCGTTGCATGGGGCTCCATCATAATATTCTCGAAAAATTATATGAGTGGGTCCAAAACGAGCCCGATAGGTGGCCCGACAGCACTGGCGGAGGCCTGGTAGGATTTTATGGACCAAGGAAGTCGAAGCAGGTGATTTCGCCAGATTTTTGTGGGTGTGAACCCGCGGATTTTGGCGCTGTAAAGCAAATTTCTCAAAAAATTATACGAGTGGGTCAGCAACGAGCCTGGCTAGTGGCCCAAGTGGCCTGGCGGTGTTGACGAAATTCTAGTAAGATTTTACAGGCCAAGAAAGCTGAAACAGATGATTTTGATAGATTTCTATGGGTGTTAGCCCACAGATTCTGACGCTACATGGGGCTTCGACGCAAGATTCTAGAAAAATCATACCAGTGGGTCCGCAACAAGCTCGGCAAGAGGCTCAGACGGCCCAGCGGTATTGGCGAAGGCCTGGTAGGATTTTATGGGCCAAGGAAGCTGAAACGTGCGATTTCAACAGATTTCTGTGGGGGTGAGCCCACGGATTTTGGCGCTGCATTGGGCTCCGACGTAGTATTCTCAAAAAATCATACGAGTGGGTCTGAAACGAGCCCGGCAAGAAGTCCGGAGGCGTTGGCGAAGGTTTGGTAGTATTTTATGGGTTATGGGTGCTAGCTCACGGATTCTAGCATTGCCTGGGGATCCGACGCAAGATTCCCAAAAAGTCATACGAGTGGGTTCGCAACGAGCCCGGTAAGAGGCCCAGCTAGCCCGGCGACGTTGGCGAAGGCCTGGTAGGATTTATGGGCCAAGGAAGCCAAAACAGGCAAATTTTGACATATTTCTGTAGGTGTTAGCCTACCAATTTTCGCACTGCATTGGGCTCCGCCGCATGATTCCCAAAAATCATACGAGTGGGTCTGCAACGAGCTCAGCAAGAGGCCCATGTGGCCCGACGGTGTTGGCGAAGGTCTAGTAGAATTTTATGGCCCGTTAAGAGTTTCAATAGGCCCGATGGCGTCAGATGATACCCAATAGAATTTCATGGGCATTGGAACAGAAAGCAAGCGATTTTCTTAGTTTTTCATAAGTGTTAGCCCACAGTTTATTAGTGTCAAGGTTCCAGGTCCTTTTTTTCGCAATTCGATGTACCATTTGTAACGAAACCACTAAGTGGATGACACCTGGGCCCATTTTATGGGCTCGAGAACAGGAATTAAGCTATTTTCAGCTATTTTCTCAATTTTTCATGGGTGTTAACCCACAGATTTGAGGAGTGTCGAGACTCTGAACCCATTTTTGTCAATAAATTCTACTGTGAAAACCACTTAATTCTCATTTCATCATCCCTAAATGTTAAAAATGTAGCGTAGATCATGCAAGGTCTACAGTTATAATTTCCTAGATCAATACGAATGATCTTATAAAAAGTTTTACAAGGAAGTGTCAAGTAGTCATATTTATTTAAAAATTCAGTACTAACACACACATAAAACTGAAAACAAAATCGTACAATTTATGTTTCGTAGTCCCTAAATGCCCAAAGAAGTAGCATGAATCATGTAGAAACTACAGATATTAAAAAAAAAAGTGTTGTGGTTCCTGTAAAGGCTATACCTAGGTCATTAGGAATGATCCTATTAATATTTTGACAAAAAAGTGTCGAGCAACCACATCTCCAAAAATTCATGTACTAATACACATGAATAGCTAAAAAATCATTTAAATTCCTGTTTCATAAACCTTAATGGTAAAAAAAAGAGCATGAATCATGTAGCGCTATATGTATCGTGTATAGGTCATTACGGATGATTCTAAAAAATTTTGGCAAAAAAAAGTCAAGCAACCATATCACCACAAATTCATATACTCACACACGAAAACTAAAAAAATGACAATTCCTATTTTGTGGTCCCTAAATGCTTATATGAACCATGTAGAGACTCTGTGTGAGAGAGGAGACCTTGAAGTTTCATATTCACCACTGAATGAGACGAATCATTAAAAGCATACAATCTATTCATCCTTCATGCAAGTTAAGGAACCAAGTAATGTGGCTGCAAAACAATTAGTTTCTTCACTACTATGAGAAAAAGGCCAAAGCATAACCAAATCAACAGCATTTTCTTTCTTTTTTTAAGAATAAAATCTTCATTACATCTTTTGGTGGTGATTGACATGATAAATTAAAATTGGGTATTTCTCATAAATTACAACAACATGAGAGGGTAAGCCCTGCAATAGATATCTTAAGCTTTTTTTGTCCAAAAGAGTGAATGGAACTGTCTTGATGTAGCAAAATAACTATGGTCATTCACAGCTTTGGGATTTCTGTAAGGTTCCTTACCATATGAGCCATCAAGTGTGTCGGCAATGAGACATGGGCAAAAGCTTTAGCTCACCATCGGATCTGCCCTCCTTGATAGTAGGACTTACGATCCAACAAGCCCTTTGAAGCGAGCATAAGAAATTATAAGTATAAAAATCACAAAGCACATGATGCCACTAACCATCACCACCTGGACAACATTAAACCAAATATCAACTAAGTAGCTAGTTTGTTTTCCCATAGAGGTGGGGTACTCAGACAACAATATTGTAGCTGGCCAGCACTAAGAGGTGTCAAACTTACCCATTTAAACATGTAACTATGTTCATGATTCCAAGAATATGGAATGTTCATCCCAAAAATCGAAGCAATCAAAGCGTAGATAGCTAAACACACGGTTCCTGAACTGAGAAATAGTTCTAACTGCAGCCAGCATGACAAAAGCCCATGAACATGGAGACAATTATCATTGTGAGTTTCATCAAGATCGTCTTTAACACAGTAGGAAAAAAATGATAGTAAAAGATAGGTAGGTGATTAAGATATGCCAATGACGAGCACCTGAATGAGCTGATTTCGATGATTGTCCAGCTGAAATAAGAAAATATAAGTTTTACATCATAACAAATTCAGATGAATGATAATAAAAAGAAAACTATCTTGCCATTTCAACTACCTGAATGTTTATGTAATCTTCTGTGTTGTCAATATATTCTCGTAGCTGCAAATTAAAATACACAGATTTTAACTAGAAATTCACTTGTGGAATTATACTAAGTATGTAGTGAAAACTAAAATGCATTTCCACCCATCTCATAGTCATTTCAGAAAGGCCATGAATTTGGAATAGGACACATGCTAGCAAGTAAAGAAAAAACTGACCCAGACCCTGTTACTCGATGATGGAAGGCCTCATCCCCCTAGTCACAACCATCTCAAAGTTACTTCTGTTTTCAACATTTGCCGTGTCAGAAAAAATTGACCTGATTTGATGTATCTTAAAGACTAAAGAGACGTGAGGTAAAAGGTAAAAGAAGGCAATAAAAATCGGGTTAGAAAGAAGGAATAGCTATATGTGAACATATGGAGACTTGGTTGCTCTCTGCCCATTAAAAACAATGGCCACCACCCACCACTATTGTAAATTGAAGAGCATTGAGAAGATAGGTCAAAGGAAATGGATTTACTTTTGTGCCAAAGTAAACTACTAAATGGATTTGTCAAAATATCCTTTTTATCAAATGGATCTGTCAAACATTAATCAACAACACGCAAGAAAAAAATAAATTGATAGCAATGAAAATGGAAAAGCAAGAAAAAAGCACCATAGATTGGAACTGTAAGAAAGACCCAGATCACTCAAGGCTAGAAAACCAAACACACAGATATGTTATCCCAAGAGAATAGGTAGAAAAGTCAATATACACAATACTCATTGGGAAGGGGAGGGTGAAGGAATGGACTATTTGCTCAAGTCTGCTATTCAATCACTTCCAAAGGAATTTCAGAGGCAAGCATACAATAAATATTAAGACACTTATAGCCATCTAAGTGATATGATCTATCTACAACAATAGGGGCACATTGACCAAATTTAAAGACTGCCAAACTTGAACTCCATCTAAAGGTTCTGAAAGGTTTTGCCAGCTTAAAATATCCAACTTCACATCACTAGAGATAAATATGGCAAAACTTGCATACCGTAGTTAGTTTATTAAAAGTGCCATCAATTTGCATGAAGTAAGCCTGCAAGAAAGAGATTCACTTCCTTGTTAGTATGGCTCAACACAGGCTTTGTTTCGTTTTTTCAACTTTTCCTTCTCTTAGGCAGAATGAATGATGGCATTAGAAGAAACTTACCTCCAATAACATTTCAAGCTCTTCAACATCATTCTCATCCCCCCGTACTGTTGCAATACTTGCTCTACTAGCCCTAGATATTTTTGAACCAATGGTAGGTGACATAAGATACCAACTGGCTGCACCTGATCCACTTACAGGTGATGCACCAGCCAATTTTCTGGACAAATAAAGGTCAGCCATGTCATCATCATCATCAAGAAGTTGCTCAAGCTCATCTCTCACCTGTAATTAAGTACATAAAGAAGCAAACATAATGAGTTAACGACTGTTCAGTGCATGGTGTGACAAAGGATATCAGGTAAAGGTATTGCACCACACTGTCTAGTGCATTAAGCATCTGAAGGAGGCCAGTTACATTTCATTAGAAGGTACAGTTTGCTTAATAAAGAAAAGAAATACACCTATATTTGAGGCTAATTAATCCCGGCGGAGGAGGAATCACGTTTTCGATTCAAATATGGTGTGAAGCGCGGTGAGATTCAGATCCGGTGAAGGCAGCAAAGAAAAGGCTCTGGACAAGTAATGCCACTACAATGGCAGGGGAGGGAACCAGGGACACGAAGACGGAATGGGACAATATCAGTTGCTTCAAAGATGTACAAACTAATATTTTGAGGACTCATATATTCTGGCAGGTGAAAGGGCATGTATTTTAAGCGATCCAACAATAACAAGAATCAGCACAGAGTTTTTATAATTGTTCAGGAAGATTGATCAGAAGAGGAGAACAAATAAAGGTGACAACACAGGTTTGCTGATGACAACAACTCCAAAAATAAAGGGACCCAAAAGGACCTGAACGACCCACTTTCTTTAAGAAGTCCAAGCACCACATGTGAATTATTTTTTTTAAGGGGGTTGGTGGGGGAAGCTCTGGAGAAGGAACCCCAACAATGTTTAAGAGGACAACACCTCTGGCATGCTTGGACTCGACACAACCTCAATATTTGCACAATCTCCCAAGTATCAAAAAGTATCCCCGTTCATTTTCAGCCTTCATGAAACTCCTCACTTGTAAGGAAGAAAGGAAATCTAGTATCCTAGCGGCAGCAATTCCTTTCATGGCGGGGTTTTCGAAGCTCATTACATAGAGCACGTAAATAAATTAGAATCCTTCATTCTATTTCCATGAAACAGCAAATTCAAATAAAGTTATCTTTTACTTCTTTTCCTACTTAGAAGGTTGTAAGAAACTCTAACAAGTCTCAATACTACTACTACAACAACAACATACCCAGTAAAATTCCACAAGTGGGATCTGGGGAGGGGAGGGTGTACGAAGACCTTACCAATACCTCATAGAGATAGAGAGGTTGTTTCCAGAAGACCCTCGGCTCAAATATAATAGTCCCAAAAGCCCAAAAAATAAAAATGGATATAGAATAGCGACTAAAATGAAAAGTGATACCAACTCTATAAATAAAAATAGAAGTAGCAAAATAATTGACGAGCAGTAACACTATAAGAATAGTGTGCCTAATCCTACTAACCTACTAAAACACAAGGAAACAGAACATCCTATCCCTACTAGCCTCTTAACCTTCTATCCTAATACACGACCTCCATTCCTTTCTATCTATGGTCAAGTCCTCGGTGATATAAAGCTACGCCATATCCTGTCTAACCACCTCTCCCCAATACTTTTTCGATCTACCTCTACCCCACCGTGTAACCCCTAAATCCAACCTCTCACACCTCCTGACAGGAGTGTTGGCACTCCTATTCATATGCACAAACCATCTCAGTCTAACAAGCCTCAATAATTAAAATATGGTCAAGATATCTTTTTTAATGGGTGAATATGATCAAGATATCTTGTACAGTAGATTCAGGATAAAACTAGGATATTGACGAGATACAAAGCACTTTGGCATACACAAGGATAATAAGAATCCAATTGCAACAAATTCCATGACAAAGTTTGTTCTTAATAGGAGTAGAAAATTACAGCGCATGAATAAATTAAAGTATTCACATAAGTATATTAAAATGGAGTGGAGCTCCATGGCTTTGGTTTGACGGTGTAGATGGTACAACACGGGATGTGTTGTAGGCACATTCATGAGTTTGTAACTTAGTAATAACACGAAGACTGAATTTCAGCAGAGCAGAAAATCCATTTTCTATCTAATTTTGAATATGAAACAGCCAATTTCTTGGTTATCAAGACAATATATCAAAATGGAGTAGAAAGAAATATGGTTCATATAATGGGTCACAATCCTAATACATACAGGTTAGGCATGCATAAACATTGGGCTTCTTACAGCTAAAGTTGAGATCATTATCATTTTTTCTAATCCTCTTTTTCTTGGTGTGGAGGTGGCAGCTTTTGTACAAATATCTATCTCCAAGAAATTTCTGAATATACTAGGCTACTAGGGGTCACAAAATTAACTCATGAAGGACGGGTCATTGGCTCAACCCATTCTGAAACCTCCAATGCAACCAGTGAAGAAATGAAACTTGAGCGTACCTCTACCTCAACCTCAAAAATTAGCTCATGGGGGAGGACTATCCAAGTCTATTTAAGGAGTCCATAATTCCCTCATTCCACTGATGTGGGACTTAACAACCCGCCTCACACCTAGGACTAGACATCTGGTGCATGGACAATTAAATATGGGGCCCAACAACATTGGTAAATCATAAATTGGGATGGATGTAGCTATAATACAATGTAAAATTAGACCTTCAGCCTAATTCACCTAATTATACATGGTATCAGAGCATGATTCATCTCACCAAATGTTGGGTCTCCAAATTAAATGTCACATACTAGATGTCTAGCCCTAGTCATAAGGTGGGGTTTTAAAGAAAGAAAAAATATCACATCGATAGTTAATGAGATGGATGATCTCCTTATATAAAGAAAAAATTCCACACCGATGATTAATGAGATGGATGGTCTCCTTATAAAGGCTAGAGCAATCCTCCTCCTCTTTTAGCTAACTGTTGGGGTGTGAGTAAAGACCAAGATATGATTTTACACAATCATTTAAAGATTGAGTTAATATGTAGCTCAAATAGACCCATGAGAAACCTTGTCGAAATAGTTTCAAAAGGACATTTTTGTTTGATATGTTATGTCAGCCAAAATAAAGAAGAAAAAAAGAAGTTTTATTAGGTGCTTGAAAATATATTTGAAAAGCAAAGAAAATAAGATGCAGTAAGAATTGGGTGGGACAGGTTATGACCCGCTTTTTAGACCATTTCAGCCCGAATAACTTTTCAACCCACCTATATTTAGCGCAACCTATCCATTTGACACCCTAATTGACACGAGGCTGGATTCCATGGTCATGAAGAGACATTTAATAATTTAATAAAGCTATATTACAAAATATGCCTCTTTCAATAAAATTCTTCAACAATCTAGAGAGGGAAAAGTTCAAAGGATTTACATGTTCTTTAGCCTGTTAAAACAAACTAATAAAAATGAAAACATAAATAAGAAAGTTAATGTCAATGTAACTTAAATATAGGTTCTAACCTTTTGTACACGAGCAGTCAACCGTGTCATTTGACTCTTTAATTTCCGCACTCTATCCAGATTACGGCTACTAATCTGCATTAAAAATTATTTTGAAAAAATTGCCCCGTGAAGGATAGATAAGATTCTACCAATTAACCTTCCAAGGATTGCAGACACAGACATCCACATATACATGCATGCAGGAGATTATGGATGAGGATCAGGAAAACGGAACCACAGAAAAGAAAGAATCTTAAGATTTTTAACATGAAAAGGAACGTGCTTAACTTTCAATGCAGTACAACCCCTAACTTGTTGATGTTAGTAGCTGCATCTAAGCAACCCCATGAAATGCAAGCAAGATTTCACAAGGACAAGCAGCAGGAAATGAAGTCAATGTCCAAGATGCCAAAAAACACTGAATTTAGATATAAGAAAACACTATGCATTCTTCGTTTTCTTATGCAGAAAATTTTATATAGTCTTCATATGTGGAACAACATCTGAAGGATAAAGAACTCTTTCTGTAAGTCTTGGGTAACACCTTTCATTCTTATCCAAAAAAACACCTTTCACTGAAATACACATGCAGAGGGGGAGAGTGTGTGTGTGTTTGTGATATATATATATATAGATAGATAGATAGATAGATAGATAGATAGATAGAGAGAGAGAGAGAGAGAGAGAGAGAGAACCCCTAACAGATTGCGCTGAGTGAGTATCGCCTGCTCTAATTGGCATCTGTTTATTATCCTTTAAGTAGTAAATATGACCAAGTTTTACTCCACACTCTCAAGTTTTTGTGAAGGGTACTCATGCTAAAATTAACACCAGGGGGGAAATTAAGAAGTGATAGAACGTTTTTGGGCATAGTTCACACTTCTTCATATCAGAAGCAGTAAAAGAGAGCCCAAACAGTATTTAATATGGCAAGGAATTTTTATTTTGAAGTACAATCATAAATAACTACAAGTACTACTGTTTATAAAAAGGAATTACCTTTAAGGAATTACTTACTGTTAATGACAAAGTTCTATTTGTTAATAAGGTGAGAGTGGCCCCAGTGGAGGACAAGTTACGGGAGGCAAGAATGAGATTGTTTGGGCATGTGAAGAGGAGACACGAGGATATCTAGTGCGTAGGTGTGAGAGGTTAGCTATGGATGGTTTCAGGAGAAGTAGAGGTAGGCCGAAGTATTGGGGTGACATGATTAGATATGACATATCGCAGGGGCAGCTTACCACAAATATGATCTTCGAGAGGAGATTATGGAGGACATGGATTAGAATAGTAAGTGGTTGAATATTGTCTCATTTTTTCTTCCTTACTAGCCTTCGTGGACTCGTAGTATTGCTCTTGTAAATTTTTGCTTTCTACTTTCTTTTCTATTTCTATTTATTGTTTCATGTACTTGATTACTTGATTCTTTCAAGTATTACTTGATTCTTTCACTCCTACTATTTGTTTGAGCCGAGGGTCTATCGGAAACCTCTCTACCTCCCAGGTAGGGGTAAGATCCGCATACACATTACACTCTCCAGACCCCACTAATGGGATTACACTTTGTTTTTGGTTGTTAACAAAATGTTATCTGAGTAAAGATAGTCAACACTTTCACCCAAATATTTTTATTTTTTACCTTAAGATTCCTCATCGAAATTGTATGGTGTCTCATTTTTTGTAGAAGATAACAATGGCCAAAAGCAACAAAGGGAAGAGAAAAACAAAGAGCCAAGAATGATATGTAGGATCTTAGTTCACGTAAACAAACAAAAAGCATGATAGTTGAGATAAAAGGCTTCCACCATACACACACAAAAATAATTATCTGTGCTAGTGCTTATGCAGGGAAGAGTAAAGGATTGTGAGTCATCAATTGACATATAACTGAAAATTTGGGATAGCAAGGAAAGATAAGAATGTTGGCTTTAGGATTTTTCTTTTTTCTAGGGATGGAGGAGCAATCTCATTTAGCATACTTATAATGCAAATGTAGCAATGTAAACACATGCTTCAAAAACACACCTTTGATGTTAGCATATCCAGAGCAGGATAAACAGCGGTTTCCAATTCCAATGTGCGCGCAGCAAGGTAACTACAGATGGCTTCCAAAGCAACCTCTAGAGCTCGAAATTCAAATGGAGACTCTGCATTGCGTTTGACACAAGAAAAAGTGTCAACATACTCACGAACAGAACATAAGCAATATCCAAAGAAATGAGAAGCATGAACTCGAAAAATCAATATGATAAATTCACAAGTACAGAAAATTGAGAATGATAAGATGAAAACCATCTTCTTCAGTTGTTTCAATATCATGCTGAACATTCGAATCTTTTTCCTCTCTCTGGTCTTCACGATTTGCATTCATCGGTTTCAGTCGCCTTCTAAGTTCCTCAACCACGGGAGTAACATTTTCGTCAGATGGATCCCGAAGAAGAACCTGTCCAATAAAAATTTAGAAATGGTCATATACTTGGGGCTGATTTTATAAACAGAAGTTAAGACCAGTCAAGGTGATTTTCTAGTGAAAGATTTCGATATGTCATATAAAAAGACCTATTAACATATTTCAGAAGCTAACTCTTGTTACAACTTCTAGAAAATGCGTGTAAAAGAATCCTTCTATTATGCTATCCTTTTCTAAATGACAGAACAAACAGAATACAGTGACGTGTCCTAGTATTTTTTTATAAGTACATGTCCTAGTATTGTTGAACAGGCTCCAAGAGAAGAAAGGAAAAGGTAGCATTTTTTGACTTCACAGAAAAATAGAAGCAAGTTCTGACCATAAAAGAGTATCAAAAAATTGACAATATGAGGTAGGGTAAGGTTTGCATACATTTTACCCTCCCCAGACCACATACCATTAACAGAAATTCAAATAACTTTGTAAAATAGAAGTTCCAAAAACAAGAAGCTTTTGTGAGAAAAGAACAAAAATTACCTCTTCAGATGTAATAATAGCCTTGATATGCTGCCCTTAATCACATAGAACAAAAATTGCAAAGATTAGTAAACAAAGCACTTGAAAATGAAAAATGAACTAGGATATATAAAGCAAAAAGCAAATTTGAAAAGCAGCTATAAGTGTTTACAGAAAAGAAATAAAAATTAGCATATCATCTCCAAACAGAGAGTGCTCAATTTGCAGAAAAGCTATAGCTATCCACAGAAAAAAAATTCAAAAAAAAGAAAAATCAGTATATCATCTCCAAATGCAGAGTGCACATCCCCAACTAGTCTAAATAACAAATCGGCCAATATTGAGGACAGTTTTATCCTTTATGTATTCAATTTTCATTTCGCTAAATTTCGACCCATAATACTCAACAATCAGTGATTCTGATAAGAAAAAAAAAACTAATCACCTCTAGATTTAGCATATCATCTCCAAACACAGAGTGCACATTCCCAACAAATCTCAGTGACAAATTGGACAAAATTGACGACAGCTTTATGAATTCTCAAATTTAATTTTGCTCAATTTCAACCCATTTCATTCCACTACCAATAATTGGGTTTTCTACATAAGAAAAAAAATCAAAAATTAATTTCTTTATCTTCATTTTGCTAAATCTCAACCCATTTCATTCCAATACTCAATAATTGGGTATTCTATTCTACAATCTCAATTTTCATTTTGCTCAATTTCGATCAATTACACAATAATTAGAGATTCTGTATACAAAAAAAAATCACCTCTAAATTGAGAACAATAGCTCTTTCACGTCCAAGAATGGCGGAAGGATAAGAAAGAAGCGGATCAATAATGCGAAGATCACGAGCATGAATTTGTACCCGATGCATAATCTCATACTTATCAACATCCAGAACGGTGTCCAAACCTGAAGCATCCATCAAAAGCCAACTCCTTGAACCTGCACCTTTCTTCTTCAACCCGCCCACCACCGTACCTGGATCCACCGGCACCACATGCCCACCACCTTCTCGACCCATCATCATCATCAACAAAAACAACAACAACCATTCAACCTCAATTAACCCAGTTTTCCCCCTTCTTTCACAATTTGTATGTATATATCAATGTGTAATAGTATAACTAACTGCTTTCTCTGTCGTTTTCTGTACAGAAAAAATTCTAAACCCTAATGAAGGAATTGAATTAGGGTTTTTGGGTGCAAATTGAAAAATGTATAAAGATCACATGGCTATACATACACACACAGAACTGGAGAAATTGTATTTTAGATGAAAGAGTAACTCTTGGAAGAAGGCTATTATTTGTTCCAATTTTTTATTTTATTTTTTTGGTTATTTAAATTTGTATGATGGCCAAATTGGTCCCAAATTCAATTTGTTGGTTTTACTTTTCGCTTTTGAAAAAATATATTTCTTTTTCTAAGAAAAATATTAAGTGATGTATATTGTGAAATATTATTTATATAATTATTAAATTAAAAATTATGAAATTCGAAGTCTTTTCTATTTTATTTTAAATTTATGTTAAATTAAAATTAGAAGAGAATTTTATGTTTGGGACATGTTAGTTTTTATTTGGGACCACAATTTTAAAGGATAGATACTATGTATACTTAAGGATGGTATAGCATAATAGAATATTTAAAATCAATAGTTAGATGGGGTTAAATTAGGATACGATGAATTACAAGAATTGTCAATTGTCTCATATTTACTTCTAATTGAGATACTTATTTTGTCCTCTTTTTTATTTTGTTTGACTATTAATTGGATTGTTTCACTATTTTTAAGTTGTTATTGCTCGTTTCCATCTAATAACTAACGTTTCGATATTTATAAAAATTGATGTTTACTCAATTATAAGGATTTGTAATATTTATGAATATTATCATCTCTCTTACTTGATGTCAAAATAATAGAGCATAGAGTTAAGATTTTAAGTAATATTTCATAATTTTTTTCATGTATGTTAAATGTAAAGAATATTTTTAAATATAAAAGGATTGAAAAATTCTTATTCCGTTAAAATATATACTTTAGATAATAAAATAAAAATTCAATCTTTTGAAATTCAGATTTGAGAGATGATAAGATATGCTCAATTTGAAATTGAAACAATCAAATAAAATAAAATAATAATACTTTCCTTTTTTTAATCTAATATAAACGCATTTATACCTCTAATATATTTTACATGTTCTCTTATCACGTAATTGGTGAAGGTACTACCTAATACATACAAAGAAAATAAGTTAAAAAGGGATGATAGAACCCTACGTAAGCTTAGATTTATAATTGACAATTCTACTATAATTGAGATGTGATTTTTGTATTTTATTATGTTTTATTGAGTTTTTTATACTAATTATCATCGGGATGAGTAAGGAATTTGAACCAACCACTAACTATGATTCCTCCACTTGCAAATATATTCCTCTTCTTTTGAAACAACTCTTACCTCTTCAATTCATTGAATGTAAAGATTCTTTCGTATTTTAATAGAATTATCACTTACGAAAAATTTATTGACTTTCCAAGTGACTTTACCTCGTCCGCATGTCATAAATGCCTAAATTGCTGGTGTCTAGAGTTCCTTGCAATTGGTCGGCCTAGGGAGTTCCAGGAATCCTACGAAAAAATCAACTTTATTATCTGATGAGCATCTATGTTGCTCGAACTCTTTAAAAGTGTCAGCAGGTGCATATTAAATTCGCTTGAAAAATCCGATATGAATACGATATTGAAAGTAAAGAATCCACCCAACCTAGCTTTCCATATGCAAGGCAATGAGGAAATGCTCTTTTCACCCAAGAAAATAAGAGAAAATCTAATTACCAACGAGACATTTTTACCTTGGTCCTAATGTACAACACTTCTCTATAACTACTTTATACAAAACTCAAAAATTTAACCCTGCACTGCTAAAGCTTGCAAGTGCTCAATAAAAACTTGTAGGCTTAGTTCTTCAGTAAATACAATATCAGAGCCTTGCGTGTAAGTTGAGTTGTGCGTAACAGATGGATTCAACTTGGCCAGAAGAAATCTAGCCTGACTACTATGCTGGTCACATTTTATAAGTTTTGGCACAGGGATCCTTTCGGCTACTAGTTGCTCTGCATCGATCTCGGGCGCTTCTAACAGTTTGCGGAAACTGTCATGGCTAGGATCCTTGTGGTAGCCAAGATTACGCCATTGTGCAATCTTAGAGCCATAATGAATAACCACATTGAAGTAGGAGTCAAAGAGCAAGATAACGTCTGGAGAAACAGAGCAGATGTCTAAAAGAACGGGGACAGGGGGACCGTCGAATGAATACTGGAAAAGGGTTGGCTGGACCATAATAAGTGAGCGAACTACCCCCTCACGGTTCAACAGCAGACGGAAAAAAGCAGTCTCGTCTGGAGTGCAGTTGAAGACATCGATAAACTGGGATCTCCTTAGATAATAAATGAACTGCGGGAAAAGGGATAGATTAGTCGCGAGACGGAATGATGAGGGGTCTTCCGGGATATAATCTCCAAACTTTGAAGCAAAACGTATCAAACGTTTATCTAGCCACCGGACAACATCTGGAGAAAAATTGCTCTCTGCTCTATCAATGGCAAGCCTAGCCATCACTGAAGCTGCTGCTTCCTGATCAAAACCAGCAGCAATTTCTGGAGAGTGGTTCCCGACCCACCTTCTTGCAGCAGTGATCACCCTCTTCCGGATTCCCATACTTCCATATCTATAGTTTGTTATGAACTGTATGAAAAATGCAGAGTTAGGTTGGGCTTTCTGTTCATCTCCTACTTCGAAAAAGAAGGCAATGCACATTTTATCAGTAAGTGCCCCCAATTTCCACATATAGGTACCTCCCTCACCAATTTCTCTGTCACTGACTGAGCCATTCTTCTTCTGAAGAGAAACACATGAACCAAGAGCCCCACAAATTTTAACATCCTTTGTGGTTACTATCTCAATAGTTGCATCAAGACACATTCTCAAATTACCAACCTCATCGTGGCTAAATATGTGACGCAAACACTTTCTGAACTGGTCCGAATCAAATGACTCTGTCAACATCATGAATCCCCCTGAGCTTTCAACTGGAGCTCTAAGCTCAGCTGCTCCAACTTGGTCCAATGAACAAGCAAAGAGATCAAGAGCAATGGATGAATCAGACAATCTTCTTGATATCTGGTTATAGTATTCACAGGACTTCCTGAAGTAAGGTGCATAACCATTACCAATGTCTCGCTGATTCCTAATGGCATCGCCAAAATCAGAGTTTACAATAATCCCTGGGCCAATTGTTGCTGGCCCTGAGGTGAAGATCATTATACGAGAACCTGTAGAGACCAAGCATCCTTCGAGTAGCCCAACAGCTACAGAGACTGCTACTCCTGTAGCCCGTAAAGGTCTCTGCCCTGGCATAACCTGTGGTGAAGAATGGATATCTTCAATTGCTGATGTGATGCTGAACTCCCCTTCTGATAGTGGAATTAGGAATCCCTGTTTTGGAGCCATATGTACCACTCCTGCTTGGTACTTCACGTGATGAATACCCAGGAGTTGCTTGGTCTGTGAAAAAAAGAACACATAGCAAAATGAACAAAACAAAACATAATGCATAATCAGCTACTAGATATTGTTGTTGATGCTTTTTTTCCCGGTGCGTGTGTTGGTGGGGAAAGGGGAATCGGGGCCACAGAATAGGTTATGCGAGGTCAGTGGCGGATCCAGAATTCCTGGACTGTGGGTGCTCAAAGGAAAAAAATTTGTTGCCAGTGGGATTCGAACCGGGGTCTGGCAACTCATCCTAAACCTTAGGAAGGCATGGAGAATCACTGCACCCACGGAACTTCTTGTTATACTTATACCATTTTTTCATATTTTCTATATGGATACACAGATTTTTTCAGGGTCAGCGGGTGCTCAATCACCCGGAACCCAGCACATGGGTCCGCCCCTGCGCGAGGTAGCTTACTTTAAATTGAATGGCTAAACCTGCTTGAAGTATCTTTTGATTACTATTTCATTTTCTTTATTGTTCAGAATATTGACTAGTAAATTTTAGTCATTGAGAAACTCTAAAGCGCTCTGACGCCCTTCAAACTATTCTATATTTAGGCAGCATACACTTAAAACACAAAACACATTTTTTGGGGGGACATCGAAGCCTTAAATTAACCCCTTTTTTTTACCAAGTATACAATTGTATTGATAATGGGAAAGTCATAGACAGAGGTATATCAAAAAAGCGAATTTACAGATAGATATGATTCTCTACAAAAGACGCCCAATCTTCTATACAGATAAGAGACCACATGAGTGAACCAAAAGGACATTATAAGGAGGCCATTCATCATATGCTCAACATCAAGATCTTCCTTCAAAGAGTCTCCTATTTCTTTCTGCCCCACAATACCCACATAAGTTTTGATGGTGCAACATCCCGTGGTCAGTGTCTTGTCTTACATCTTACCCAACTAAGCAATGCGCTTCACAGCAACCAACATGGTCCATTAAATTGCGAACCATCCTAAAAGCTCCACCATAGAAGTGATACCACCTGGCAATGCATTAAAACATAATCTATGTCCTCTCCCAAGTGTTTTCACATGAATCAATACATAGCATAATCACCCCTAGCCATCAACCAAGCGAGAAAAGTATGTCTCTTAAATTAACCCCTTAGACAAACATTTGTCGTTCAACCTTCGAACTGACAAAAGAGAAGCAGCTGATCTATTGTATTATTTTAAGTCCAAGGGTTCAGCAGCAATACTTTTTCCCTTTCTGTTTTCTTGTTCCTCATTTGTGCAATCATTGCTAAGCATCAGTCCAGCCCTTCAAATGCATTGCGCCCTTGCTAAGATGGAAAATAGTTCTAATATTCATGCTTCTTTTCTTCAATCTTTTCTGCTTTCTCTTTACTTTATTTCTTAACTCCTTCTATTGCCACTACTCTTGTTAAGAATTGCTTCTCTGGCCCTTTTCCTTGTGCCGGTACTTTACCAGAGTTGAGCTATGGAACAATAATTAATGTTGCAGCCAGTAGTTAAATGGAGGAGGAGGAGGAGAACCCCCAACCCCCCCCCCCCCCCCCAAAAAAAAAAGGTTTAATAACCAATCAAAAAAAAAAAGTAAAAACTTTTGAAAATAAGAAAAAAAAAAGGTCCAAAAACAAAAACAATAAAAAAGTAAAAGAAAAAGGGTTTTAAAACTGTATAAAAACAAAAAGCAAAAAAAAAAAACTTTCAGAAAATAAGCAAAACAAGTTAAATTTTTCTATTGATAATTTATCTAATATTTAGGATTGAGATAAATTAACACATCAAATATATAGTTCTATAATCCAATATTAATTTCAATTAGACAATAACACAAACACATATTATTTATACTAATTTAGTGCACGTATCATGTCAATAAATAAAATTATATGCACAACGAATAAAAGTATTAAACATTATTATTAATGTTAAAATATTATGTTATAGCTATAAATGATATAAATAAATATCATATCTCAAATATATTAATGTTGTCGATTGCATCTAACTTGATCTTTTTGATAAGTAACTTGTCGGTTTATGTTAATTTTTGTTCCTTTGATTGTTTTATCGTATTCAAATTAGAAAGTAATTTATATAAAATTGAATCTTAATCAATCTTAAATTTATAAATATTAGGATAAATAACATTGTTTAAAATATCTAACACAAAAACTTTAATTGGTTTCAAAATCTGTAATATTACAGAATAACTAAACTTGTAATTTATCTAATATAAAATTATGTTTAAATAATAAGAAGCCAATCAATATTCATATCAAGATTTTATTATTTTCAATCATATCTAAATCTTAATTGTAAAGGTACAAAGTATTTCAATATATTTTTCATATACAATATTATCTAACTCCACCATAATCACCGTTTAGAGTCATCCTAAATATATAAAATCATAGATCACTAAATTAATTATGTATTTCATAACTCAAAAGTTAAAATTAATATTCAAATTTAAAAAAGGAAAAAGAAAACTAAAGGGAATGAGTAATACCTGTCAAAAACTCTGGTGAGTTATATTTTTGTCGATTTCTAAGAATAATATGGAATAATGAGCTTTTAAAAGTATTAGATTTGTCCAACAATATGAATTATTGTCTCCTCTGAATGAATTAGGAAAGAGAGTTATACTCATAATCAGCTTTGTGAAAATTCAGAGAGCTATGTGTATGTTAATTTTAAAATAATTTTATCATAGTGCTACATAAAAAAAATACTAATGAAGAATAATTAAAAACAAACAAACTAGAATATAAAAAAAATTATTATTTAGCTATCTTTTTCGACTATTATCTATAACAAATAATTTAAGAATATAAAAAATACATACACATTGATGAGAGAAAATCTTAAAACTTATACCATTTTTTTCCTCAACACACCTAAAGATATATGAAAAAAATATATTCAACAAAAAATAATAATAACAAAGTTATAAAATAGAAGAAAAAAACATTATTTCTTACTATCAAAGATACTATGTGCATGAAAGATTGCAAACTCAAGGTTAGAAAATCAACACAAAATAGAAGTTCTAATATTCCGTAACATATGTCATACAATAAAAGAAAAATTAGAGCAATTCATAAAGCTTGAAGATTAATACCAGCATAAATTAAATTTCATGCAACCTAGTTAATGTCAATAATAGAAATCATCATCTAAAACGAAGGCTAAACATTAGAAAACCGTAAACAACTTGGAAGCTTTTGAAAGAGAAAAAAAATAGAGTCCTATCCAAAGTATATCAATTAATATACTAAACCTTATGACATTAGCATTTATTTTAACTAATTTAGGATATTTTAAAAAAAAATTTATAATTTAGGATTTATATTGCATAAATGTAAGTTACTTGGAAGCTTTTGAAAGAGTAGACAAATAGAGTCCTATCCAAAGTATATTAGTTAATATACTAAACCTTATGACATTAGTATTTATTATAACTAATTTAGGATTTATATTATATGCAATATTTAATATTATTAAAATAAAATAAAATAATTGAAGAAAAAGAGTGAAAAAACGATTTTGTCTAAAGAGGAGTCTTTTAATGAAGAGCAAAAATTTTTTTAAGGGTCTTCATACTTTTAATATAGTATAGATAGACAATGAATAAATTTATATTCACATCGAAGTAACACACTTATACATTGATGGATTTAGAGGTAATAATATTCTCCCTCTATTTCATTATATTATAATATCAGGTAATTTATATGCATATGGAAGTTTAATTACATCAATGTGGAAGGAAAATTAAATTAATAATTAAAGAAAAATAAGAAAAAATCCTTTTGTCTAAAGTAAAATCTTTGCACGTATGTGTCACGTTATTTGATAATAAAGTTATATTTAAAAAACTTAGAATGCATAATTCATATTATTAAGAACAATTTTTTTAAAAAAGTACGTAAAATTTTTAAGATAAAAAGTTTACTTAAATATATTGAAGATGTAACATCCCGTGAAATTTCTGAAATGCCCCTAAAATATATTGTGTGCACAACGCATCTTCCAAAGCTTTGATGGGAAATCCGAGATTGAATTTGCGATCGACGCAGAAAATCAAGTTAGAAAATGGCTTCGATCAAATTTAAGAACAATCGGGTCGAAAAATAAAATTCCAAAAAAATCAAAAAACAATGAGTAATCTGCGCCCCTAGCGCGACGCGGAAGGGGTGCGGAGATGCACTTGTTTGTTTTTCTTAATTTTCAACGAAAAATTATGATTTTCAAGAAAACACAAAAATACATTGGTCCACGCCCCTAGCGCGACACGGATCGGTGTATAATTTTTTTTTAAAAAAATTCTTTTGTTATGGGAAGGGCATTTTGATCTTTCTTAACCCATTCTTAAGTCCTAAAACATGTCTAAAGGTCGTTTATTATCAATTTGAGGTTTCAAAAACCCATTTTTCTCTTAAGTTCTATGTAAGGGTTCCTCAGAGAAGAAAAATCAGAGAGTGGAGGGTTCACGTTCGGGTGCAAATTCTTGGAGGAAAACTCGATTATTGGTTATTTCAGGTATATAAAGGCTACCAGAACATGGAATTGTTCTTCCATGTGCCCCAATGTATGGATTAAGTTGTTAGTTTGATAGTTGATAGGTCATGAGTGGAGGTTCTTGAGGAATTTCTTGATATTTATATTTAATTATTATATATTATTGTAAATTGATGATTATCATACTTTAAATTATTGGTTACATGTATTATTGACTAATTTCATGCTCAACCTATATACCTTTCCTTGTTAAAGACTATCACAATGAACTTAGCGTGTTATTTAGAGCCTTGACTATTTATGGATATGTTGATTGCTATGTTCTGAGTCTTGAGATGAGTACTGTGATGGCTGAAGTAGATGAAGTTGATATTCTTAAGGTCTAAATAAGGTTGAGATAGAGTTTGAGAAGAAGAATTTATTTCTTGAGTTG
>JAOTQJ010000072.1:223161-245508 GCA_025642045.1 Solanum sejunctum | reverse complement strand
GTTGAATAAGTTTAAGGTTTAATCATAAAACACATGACATAATCATGAAAAATGCATGCACAAAATTATTTATGTTAAGAATGAATAGCTAGAGGTTGCAAAGAGAATATTTAAAAAAATTAAACAAGGTAAGGATATTTTTGTAAACAAATAATTTATTCTTAGAAATTATGCAATGATTATGAATATGACAAACCAAACAAGCAATAAAAACTACTTTCACCATAAATAATCTCATCATAACTTATCCTAGCATAACTTATCCCAATATAACTAATCTTATATCCAAACCAAAGATCGTGGGCTTGAGCACTTAAATTTGAGTTGTTATTTTTTTTAATATAAAAAACGCTTATTGGGATCTGACATGACATAAACTTGAATTAATTCAATTGGTTAGTACCGAATAATTAAGAAATATATTTAAAAAGATGACAAATTTTGAATAGGCATGTTATATGAAACATTTTGTAAGTTCAAATCATGTGGAACTTGACTCTCAAGGTGATCATTTTAACAAAGTTTTGACCTATGAATAAACTATTGTCTTTAAATGAAATTTAATGTTGCTTTTATTTGCTTAGAACTAGATCTTCAAGGTGAGTTATCAAAAATTGCAATTTACAGAATCTTTCCTTATGACTAAGCAAAATTATTTTCTACTGTTAACTAAATTTTTTGAGTTTAATATAGAAATGTATGATGAGCACTCTACTATTTCAACATCTTTGGTTTAATTCATTAAACAAAGTTGATTGCCTTGTGATGTTGTCCTGTGTCCTCTTTTTTCCGGAAAACCTTGTTGGGTTCATAGGAGCATGTGACCGTAGTTTCACTGCGTGTTTTCTCTGTTTGAGTTTCGACTTTGCATTGATTTCACGTCTACTGAGGAGTGTTGCAAGTAAGCCTCTAATTCCATTAGTTCGGTTGGGTTCCATATTATTTAGAATCCCATGTAAAGGAGGCAAGACTTCAAATGGTCTTCCAAATAATTGTAACTTGATTCTATTATCTTCATGTTTTGCTCTTCTAAAACTTGGGACCTTAAGTTTTCCGCCATCTCAAGCCATAAGGAGGCTTCCCTTTTCTTGGCAATAGTTCCAGCAATCAAGACGATCACAAGAGGTAATCCCTTGCAGCTTTCAGCAATTCATAATCCTGCATCACATAGCACTGAGGGACAAATGCCTCCTTAAAATACTTTCTTCTGAAGTGAGTCCCAGCTCTCATCCATCACGAGAAATCGAAGAAAATATGGATCAGTGTGGTGCTTAGGCTGCCTAGCCACTTGTTCATCTCGATTTGTTAGCACCACTCTGCTTCCATTTTCATTATCTGGGAAACACAACCGCAACTCTTCTCATGCATCAACTTCCCATATATCATCCAATACAATGCGGTATCTCTTGCCTATTGGACTCTTGTGAAGCTTGTCGGGTCTTTTCTAATTCTCAAAATTACCTGTTATACTTATTCTTATTTGAACATGTAACTGCAATTGATTTCAGCACATAATGCCTATCAGTTATTTACAATTAGCTCTATAACCTGATAAAGTTATGTTTTATTCCAAAATGTTTACTTAAATGCTTCTTTCACTTCAAACTTGTGCTTTATGATGCCAAAAGTGTTATCATTCATTGGAAAGGAAAAAAAGAAAGTATTATGATTGGTTAGAGATATACAGGAACAAGACACAGAAGTGAGTAACTGCTCTTAATCGAGAGCTTCCTCTACGAAATGAGCAATTTTTTAAGTACTGTTTCAACATCTTTTGCCCTAATCTTTGCTTGTAACTCATTAATCTTCTCCTTCAAATCTTTTGCACAAACATTTTCTGAATCAATCTCGAAATTTTTTGGCGTAGGGCATTCAAAGTCTTCTTCAATAGCCTTTCCTTTTCCATTGTCATCGATTGTCTCTGTTTTTGTTTTGTCTATCTTCCATACAACAACAACAACATATCCAGTAAAATCCCACAAGTGGGTCTGAGGAGGGTAAAATATACGCAAATCTTACCACTACCATAGAGGTAGAGAGGCTGTTTCCTAGGAACTCTCATCTCAAAATTCGTAAGCAGAAATAACTAGATATGACAGAAAGGAAGGGAAGGTTTGTCTATCTTCCATGTTTTTTATATTTACAGATTTTTTCAATTGTGCTCCAACACTCTGCTAATGATTGTGCGTGCAAGAATCGACCAATGGTCGATTCAACATCTGGCTTACCATGTACAATAGGTCACCAGCAACTGAGAAAATGATTATAGCAAACTCGATCCCACATAACACAGAAAGATCCATTGCTTGCAAAGAGCTTTCTGCTTGTTGGAGACCAAAATGTCTTCACGCCTCTTATTTTTGGTGGACTTTCTTTCACTTTGTTCTTGCATGTAAGCGCTCATTCTTGCCATGACTACTGCAACAAGATATATGCTATGTAATTTTTTGTCGACTGAGTTTTTGAATCTCAAATCAAATGTGTATAGACGAATAATCGTGTCAGTCGTCGGTTATCAAACTTCGTAATTTACAAAATCTTTCTTATGACTAAAAAAAATTATTTTATTCTCTTCACTTTAATAAATTAATTAAATTGACTAATTTTTATTATTATATTATGTGACCCAATATAAATGACAGTCAATTACACTATCCTTCTTTAAAAGGATGGAAGGTTACTTATTATGTATTACAAAACTAAACTTAAATTAATTCAAGGGTATAAATGTCTTTTACAATTACCATCACAGAAGTGACTTTTGCCCACAAAAAAGTTTAAATAAAAGAAAGGTCAACATTTTTTTAGAAAGAAAAAGGGAAGATAAGTGTAATATTATAAAATTAGAGTGCATCTCAAAAGTAATTAGGAAAAGTTTGCAACTAGCTAGTCAAAATTACCTTAATATCTTCCTCATTTAAATTTATTGTTAAAGATTTCATTAATTTTATTTTTCCAATAAATAAATAGGAAACAAAACAATATAACATGCCACACATTTTCAATTAATATTCTTTATTTACTTACCTTTTTTTCTTATGCTAATAAGTTTTAACAACCATCTAGAGATGTGATTTGAAAATCAATAAATAAGATTTCTTTTTTATTAGTCAAAGGTCTTGAGTTTGGACATTTACAATTGAGTTTTTTTATTTAATATATAAAGAGCGCTTATTGCTATTTCTTTAAAAAAACCTCACATTTTATTTAGTTAGTTAATACCAAATGATTAAGAAATATATTAAATAGGATGAGAAATTTACAAAAATACCAATATATAGCATATTTAAACTTGTCATGAACTTTTAAAGTAAGGAAAATTTGGCGCTAAAAATTTTCAAATTAAATAATTGAAATTTTGAATTCGTCTTTGATTACAAGTACCAAAATTACAATGCTGGTGGAAAGACTTTATGATCTGCTAACAGAAGATATTGAAGTGAGGTTTGGGCCTACATGTAGTCTTAACAGCAGACTGAGAGCCCAATTTCAATGCCCTCTCGTGTGCGTCGAAATACGTGTGGGAAAGAGTGAGTTGCCTTCACCAGTTCTACTTCGGCCTACCTTGTACACTTCACCTTTTTCCCAAACCGCACTTATAATATTACATTGTGTATGTTATTGTCCAGGACAGATCTAAAGGGTTGATACAGGTTCATATCAAAGCGATAGTTGTTATACAAATCATATACACATATATACGTAATATATATGTGTCTATGTATGTATAATTGAATAATGTCAAAGGCAGGTAGGTTTCGTGGGGCAATTAATAATGAGGACAGAATGAAAGGCAATGAAAACACAGCCTTAATACAGCAGAACTGATTTTTTATTTTTATTTTTTGGCTATGAAAACAATATGTTGCCATGAAGCTTCTAATAGACAAAATCCAAGAAATGTCTTGTTATTGTTGGTTGTATACACTTAGCCACAGAGACAAGTTGATCTCTGATTTGATTGTTCAGAATATGTTATTTGTGCTTATTTTAATAGTTTTTTTTATATGTCCAAGATTCAAGTCAAAGCTACTGTGTGTGAAAAAACCCACAAACTACACACAAATCTGTCCTGAAGATTAGTAATCCAAATGTGTTTTTGACCATCATACATTAACTCAATTATAATGATATTGAAAAATGCTCTAATAAATGGTATTTTTATTTCTCGATCCACTCAATATTTTATAAACAAGGGAATGACAAATATGAAAAAGATTTAAAAATAAAGTGCAATCTCTACTCATGATATGTAGGCATCTGATTCCCTTCTTTCATTTCTCTCATACTTTTTTCATTTATTTATAAATTTAGTATTGACAAATCACTTGTTCTGGTAATTAGTTTAGGTACTTACCAGACCATTTCTTGACAAGAAATTCTATATTACAGAGTACTCAAACTCGAGACAATTGATTAAGAAGAATGAAAAAGTTTAACCATCCTAACATACACCCTTTTGGCCAACTACATATATAATTGGTAAGCCCCACTTCTCATTTAGACATAACAATGACCCAAATTTATAGCACACTTCAACATCAATGTGTGCCTATTAAACGAACAGGCCGACATGGGCAAGGAGAGTGTCTCTGCCTCTTTCAGACGCATAATAGGCATATCTTAGACATACATTAAAAGTCTAATAGTTAGCAGGTTAAGTTGAAGTGTCTATCTAAATGAAAAGTGGTAACAGATATATAGACAATCCCTTTTAAGTTGCATGACTTTCCATTTAAACGCTTCAACTGACCGCTATATACTAGACACTTCAAGTTCAGCCAAATGCATGCCAATTAAACACAATATATAAACCGACATGGACAAAGAACATATATCTTACCGCTCTTACGCCAAGGAAATTGATCCAATGGGTAAGAGTCATATCTTAGATGTATGTTAAATTTCTAGCAGGTAACAGGTTCAGTTGAAGTGTCTAAATGGGGAAAAAAAGGTCTTCTAGAAATTTTAGTCCATATGTGTGGGTGAGCTTGTCCCTTTCTTGTCCCCAACATGTTCAAAGTTGCTACTCTTCCTGCCAACAACCTTAGCTTGTCTTTGTCCCAAATTTATGTACTTTTGGAACATTTCTTTAATTTGATTCTCCAATAACTCTACCCTTTTCCCATTATATAAACAACCACTCACAAACTATTAGCTAACTCATATTTTCTTGAACACAAATACAGGGTCAAAAACAATCTCTTCACATCAATCTTGCAGAAGAAAGTGAAGACAGACTTAGAATTTTGAGTTTATTGTTTGAGGTTTAATTGTGCAGAAGTTTTTATTACCAAGATGGAGAAAATTTTGAATCTTAAGGCAACAGAACTTAGATTGGGTTTGCCAGGGACGGAAGAGGAAGAATTTGATCACCAACAAACTGTGCCCAATTCCAAGAATAAGAAAAGAGCTTTGTCTGAATATGAAGATGATGAATCAATTTTATATTATGAAGCCATAATACCCCCTACTGCCAAGTAAGTTTCATACTCCTTATGTTCCAATTTATCCGACATAGATAATGTTGCACGATATTTAAGCTATAAATGAATAATTTTAAGACGCGTTTTAAGCATGTCATAACATATGTTTAACTAAGGTGGAAAAGAAATTTTTAAGTTATTACAACCACAAGCAACAAATAGCTATGAAATTTGCCGCTGCAAATGTATGGAATCATCCAAAATGAACTATTTTTGAAAGGTCTGACCTGGATGCAGAGATACTTTGGATATCTATTATTCTTGCAAAGCAACTAAAAAGAAAATGGTACCACCTAAAATAAAAAAGACGGATTACTTTCTTTCAAAATCCTTGAAATTTTTTAAGTCTTGAATGAGTAGGGGCAAAGCTAGAGGTTCGGCAGAACTTAATTCTTGGTCAAAACCCTGTATTTTCCTTAAAATTCACTTAATTGTAAGGTATTCTTCACTTTATATATGCGTGTGTGTAAACACCGTATCTAGAATCCAATAAGCTGCATTTCTATTTATTACAATTTAGAACCCATTGACTCAAAATTCTGGCTCTGCCTACTAAATTGCAGGGCACAAATTGTGGGGTGGCCACCAGTGAGATCTTACCGGAAGAACACCTTACAAATTACTACTAAGAAAACAGAAGTTCATCAAGATCAGTGTGGAATCTATGTCAAAGTTAGCATGGATGGAGCCCCTTTTCTTAGAAAAATTGATCTTAAAATGTACAAGTGTTACACTGAACTCCTTAAAGCAATGGAGAAAATGTTCAAACTTCACATAGGTGGATATTCAGAGAAGGCAGGCTATAATGGGTCAGAATATGCACCTGCTTATGAAGATAAAGACGGTGACTTGATGCTTGTTGGAGATGTTCCTTGGGAGTAAGTTCTTGAACTTTTCCCCCTACCCCGAACCATTAACATTAAAAGTAATTACAAAATCAGGTCATTTATAAGGTAGTAAGTAAATACATATGATTGATAAAATCCGAAAAAAATTGTAATTAATTTGCTAATATAGGTTAAACTGCATTGATCGGTAGTAAGTTCTTGAACCTTGACCACCACCACTCCACCTTGTTGTTAAAAGAAATGTTACAGAATCAGGTTACTATAAGGTAATTATAAGCAAATTTTTGGAAGACAGATTATTAAAAATGTTTTTTCAATAAAGAAAATAAGTTTTTTTCGACAAAGGTAACAGAATAAAGAAAACAAGTTAGGCTGCATTAATCCGGAGTAAGTAAAACATTTGGTTAATATTTAGAGTGTTATATATAATTAGTAATCTGATAAAAAAGGTAACTACTTAACATGTTATAATAAGTTAAAAGTTAGATCTTTACAGTGTCAAATGTATATAACTTAAATTTATACAAGTCACATGTCTGACAGTCTTAACTGTAGATTTTAATGAGATTATTTTCATGGATATTGCAGAATGTTCATGTCATCATGCAAGAGGCTGAGGATAATGAAAGGACCAGAAGCAAGAGGCTTGGGATCATGTGGACAATGATATATATGTATGTATGTATAAATATATGAAGAATTCCACATACATTTTTTGAGGCTTTTATGAAGATTTCTCCCTTTAGAAGAATAATGAAATTGATTTTTTAAATTTTTTTTCGAAATACTATAATCAAACAGAAAAATAAACTTAGTAATTACAGTTACTTTTTTTGTTTGTTTTTGTTTTTGTTGTAACATCATACACATAGCAGAGAATGAACCATGGTGGTTTATAAATCCTGTATATTTGTTTGAGGGTGGGGTATTCTCCCCTTCAAACACACAAATTAACTGTATTTTTTTTGGCTATGAAACCAATGGTAAAAACACACATTGTATTTTTGTCTTTTCAATTTTTTGATATGAAAAGTAAGTTGTGTTCTCCATATTTAAATTACATTACACTTTACAAAGCACCAGTTGATCCACTAAAAAGGGAAACAAGGAGTCCCAACCAACCCACAAGACAAAAGGAGAACTAGCAGCTAAAAAAAGAAAATTTGAAGGGAAAAAAGAGCTCTTCCCTAAAATGATACAAATGGACTGGTTCCTTTCTTAAGTGTTTCCTTGGTTCAAAGGTGTGACGAAACTTGAGAAAGTTGATAAAGGGGCCAATGATTGAGCTAAGAGCAAAAATTGTGTCATCTGACTTTGATTGCATTGCCACAGATTTCAGAAGTTAATACAAGGGATTATAGGTAAGGATACAAAGAAGGATTGGCCAAAAAGAAATTAGGAGTTCTTGATTGCACCTGCAATAAGTTAGAAGTCTACAATGGGGCTGTAGGTTCCGGCTTGACCACTGATTGGGCGTCAGTTTGCTGAGTAGGATAAATAAGTGCAGCAAGTGAAACAGGCATGATGCAGAGTGATTTGGATTGAAGGTACTGCATGGCTGTTCCAACATCTTCTTCCATGAGCTTTGCTACCGCTTGCTCTGTTTCAGCATCGGACCACTTCTCCCAGATGTGCTGGTTGGGTTGACTTTCACAGCTATCTCCCTAAAATAATGACGAAACAATGAAGCTTGGAGCAAATGTAGCAATCTTACAGTTGAGTTATCAGAAACTACAAAGGTATTTTTGAAGAAACTCAGTTAGACGCAGAAAAGAGTGATTGTGTTCATTACCTCAACAGATTGCGATGGAATATCAGCAACAGGATGTGCTACTGCGCTACCTCCGCCCAGCCTACTCATGCTCAGTACCTTTAAACAGATTTAAGGCAACTCGTTTATTCGACCAACACATTTAGAAGAAGTAGTAAGGGGATTCTATCCATGTATTTTATTTGTCCAACCTTTAATACAGACAGAACTCCCCTAAAAGAATTGCAATGATGACCAAAACAAAGTATAACGGTACAAGATAAAGAGATTTAAACACAACTACGATGATGATCATTGTTATTCAATTAAAGAATTCAGCAGAACTACGGTGATAATCATGTTATTCAGTTAAATATTTCAGCCAGTAAATATATTACATAATGTCTCGCCTAGATAACTTTAACTTTAAGAGTCACCATCCATCCTCAGCAAGGTTATTTATTTCAATTGATAGAAAGAAACAAGTCGAAACAGTTCTGGATGAGACTCTTTCTTCTTTTTATATTTTGATCTTGGAATGGTTAATGCAAGGATAACCTGCATTTTTAATTATCAAGCAAAAATTGAAATCACTAAGGAGTCGTTTGGTTTGTTGCATTCAAAATAATATACACCCAGCAAAACAAAGTAATATGCATTATATAAATTTTAAGAAAAAAATATTTATTTATAAAAATACCCATTATGAATGTGAAAAAGGTGTAGAAAAAGAGTTTAAAGGGATATCTTTGTCATTTACCTACTTTATCCTGTGATAAGTTATTCCGGGATTACTATATCATCCAAGGGGAGGGATAAGTTATCCCGGACTTGCGAACCAAACAATAAATTGAGTTGCACTATAATTTAATCTCAGGACTATTTGATGTTATCCTTCGCACCAAACGACCCCTAACAGTATTATTGTTCATTAGCAAACTACAAGGTGCATTAAACTTGCAAGGAAGCAAAATAAATTAATGGAAACACGCACTTGATCCTTCACAGTGTACAGTTGAGGTGATGTTAAGTCAATAAACTTCAATGCTACCACTTCATTCCAACTCACAGAATGAAAAAGCATCCAAAAAACTATTAAATCCACTATCAATAGACTAAACCTCAATCCAAAGCTAGTTGAGATTGGCAAAGATATACTCAAACAAACAATTATTAAACACCGCTATGAAAATTATCAAATAGATTGTGAACTTCTTAGAATGGCTTAAACTATTTATTTTTTCGTGGAGGTGATTGCTTAATATGTTCCCATTTCAATAGACCGGTCTCGTTTATCCAAAACAACAACAACAACAACAACATACCCCAGTGCCTCAAAAGGCTCCCGCTCATTGCGGGGTGAGGGGAGGTCGAATGTACGCAGCCTAACCCCTATGTTTAAAAACATAAAGCGGCTGTTTCCAGATGACCCATGAGGAGCGTCGAAAATTGCATCGACTAACTACTACTTCACAAATGAAAGAAGCGCAGATAGTTTAAAGAGCCATTTTGCTTTATTCCAAAACAAAAATGGAATAATACGGCAGAAGAAAAGCAAGAAAAACCAATACTGCTGTAGCTAACACGAAATTGCAAAAACTTTAGAGATGTTTGTCATGGAATATAATGGCTAGACAACAAAGTAATCAACTAAGCTAGTTTTGGCCTGACAATTAGTTAACCGTCATTGTCTTACTTTTTTACTTTTTCCTGTTGACAGGAAAATTACCTTAACTTGAAGCCTCAAGAACTTCACATAGTCCAAAATCTCATCAAGCATTGCTGCCCTGTCGGTCTGGCAAGACATAAAAAAGAATATCGATACCACAAGTTACGACGTCTTTTGGATTGCATCCATAATCACACCAACTTTATCATTACAAACAAAACTGAGGTAAGCCAGCTCTTAGAAAATATTACAACAATGTTTACGAATTACTTGTCCGGAAATTGCAGCCAATTTTCACATTTAGTACCTGAATCCATTAGGCAACACTCAACTCCAACAGGAAGTTGTTATAACAAAAGATTACTATAGTTTTCAATTTTAGGTGTTGGTATTTTAACATCGTGATAAACAACGGGTCAGCACAAAAGTTAATATTTCCACAATTTGGAATATACACCTTCAAGATTGAATGAGCCTAAATTGTTGTCTGTTGCAACAAGAAGACGAATGTTCATCAATGGAATTTGTGGCAACAAGAGAATAGAGCACACCTTATTGCAGCTGGGGACAAGTTCCTGCAAAGCCTTTATTCGCTCTGATATCCTTTCTCTTCTTAACTGTAAAGAGACAAACATTATTCGGGCACTTGTTTCTAGAGCATTATCCATAGCGCCCCTTCCCCACCCACCCCAAACCAACCAATACACACACTTTTTCACAATAAAACTTGAGGTTTTGTTTGTTTTTTGAGAATTAAAATAGCTTAATGTTCTCCTGACAAACTCATCTAAATATATCAGCCACGTTACCCGCTCAGCAATACTATGTGGATCAGTTGCCTGTCCTCTTCGTGCCCGAACCCTAGGACGAATTGCAGGTTGGTGTGGTATAGTTACTGTTGTGCTTGATGCTGGGTGGCCTTGAAAAGGCTGCAAGAATCAAAGAGATCTATAAGTAAATAGTAGATTTGAATCCTAAACTGACAAAGATGCCATATTTTTAAGAAAACACAAAATCAATATAAGACATGTCAAGCCTGTTGCATGCAACTAAACTGGAATTAGGAAGTGAGGGTAAATGAAATACTTAAAATTAATACTAAAAACATTACAACAACAACTTTCCCAGTAGAATCCCACAAGTGGGACCTGGTAATGCAAAAAGCATTATGGTTTGAAAACTTAGTGGACTCATGTTAGCCCACACACCAAATGGGTGGTTTAAATATGGTTTTAACATGGATGATTTGGGTTAGTCAAAATATTTTTGAGCTGAAATTGCCACCACTATTCAAGATTTTAGAAACTAAGTATCACAAATGAAAGCAACAAAAGAATATGATAAAGCCTTTCACTTTCTCCCCTTCCTTATGTATTCATAGCCAGGATACAGGGTGTCTAGATAATGTGAAGTACGCAAATCGAATTGACATCTTCTTGCGGAACAAAAGGAGCAATTTTAACACCTTTACTAGGAACATTAAGTATATGAAGCTAAGAGGCCAAAACAGATTTAGCAGCTTTCCAGTCTTATAGTGGGAGTTGATGCTTCTTCTTTTGTTTGTTTTATGGTCGTGGTGTCCAAACCAGCTATGAGCACCTTTAACTAAATTACACAGGATACCCACTACCTGTCAACAGGTACCAGGTAACTCTATCCACAAATGTTAAAACATATGGAAGAGATCACCTATTATTTCTGTCTCTGTTGAGATTTGCACCTGAGCTCTCATGGTGCTCAACCCACTTCATTGACCACAAGACCACACCCTAGAGTGCTATTGGGAGTTGATGCTTCTTGCAAACGATTTAAAGTATCTCTGTTATTTAGAGATAGTAGTGATGATGTCCATATTGTACAGCTATTACATTCTTCAACTCACTGTGGCCCCTTCATTGTCACCAAACTAAAACTCTAGATGCAAATACTAGTCTAAAAGAATAAAAATGTAATTACAACAAAACAATATCATAGTGAAAAAACAGAAATATGTAACCTCAACTTGGTGAACTTGAGGAACACTTTGGCAAACAGCATGAGATTGCCAATGTTCTAGACCTGGATATAAATTTCCCGCGTTCATTGCTTCGCTTTCCTGCAAGTACATGAATAGCAAATAAAAAGACAGTACTATCCCCCGAGCTTACCCCTTTTGGAATGCATATCCAGTGCCTTCTCAACACCAGCTTAACTCTAAATACTGTGATTATTTTGATAAAAGTAAGTACATTTCACTAATGCAAGTATCATCAAGGAGGTACTGCAAAACAGAAGTAAACAAAAAACTCTAAAATACTATGAATTGAATTCAAAATTTTCACAATAGAAAAACTCTCATTGCCACAATTTTTTTGGCACATTTTCCTTTTTTATCTTTTGAAGGAAGAAAAAGACACATCTTCACATTCATAAACTCCAACATTTACATTTTTATTTTTCATAATACATAGATAGACACTCAAACTTGACCTCGACTCAACTAACAAGTAAGCATGGTCTCAACCGGCAACTAAACACTCCAACTTGTGCCCATTGTTTCTCGTGGACACACGATGGTGATGTGGTACGTAAATTATGGATGTGTCTAGATGATCATATTGTGAGTTGGAGTGTTCAACTGTGAAGAAGAATTCATGTATCTAGACATGCATCCTCAAAGTTTAAAGTCTCTATCTATGCATTATACCTTTTTATTCCGTTCTTTGTTATGAACTATCATAGGAACAAGCAAAAAAAGTTGATTTTGTTAGCTTATACATACATTCCGTGAAGGGTCATACAAATTGGAATTGAGGAAGTAGTAGGCTTACAGTCTTCACTGGAAAACCTCCGGTGTTGTTAGTGTCAGCAAAGCCATTCTCCAAGCTTAACCCCAACGGAAACAGCGGCTGCTGCTGGAGATGAGAGATACCAGATGCTGAATTCAACAACGTCGTCTCTGATGAGGCACCGGCACTAATATCAGTTACCAGCAGACTAGCATAAGAGGGAATTGCCAGAATTTGATCGAGAAAATCACCGGCGGCATATCCCTCCGGTGGGTTTTTCGCCATGCCGGAGACTTTCCGGCAAGAGAAATTAGGTTAGAGGGGTTTGCCGGAGTAGTTTTATTGAGCTTCAATTGTTAAATTTTTCCCAAAGTGCGCACTTTTGGGTAGTTATAAATAAAAGGGTTGCTCAAAGTACTTAATTTTAACAAAAAAGTTAATTAAACATATGCCCCTTCTAAAATACAGGTTTTTTTAAAAAAAAAAAAAATATTTTTCCAAAAACTTAATCAAATGAGTTATTAGTCGCAATCTTAACTTTATTTTGATTGTTATTCAAATTTCATATCTATTTTATTTTGTTTA
The DNA here is from genome assembly GCA_025642045.1 of Solanum sejunctum. NCBI lineage: Eukaryota > Viridiplantae > Streptophyta > Magnoliopsida > Solanales > Solanaceae > Solanum > Solanum sejunctum. Next base: position 232,402 of record JAOTQJ010000072.1, on the reverse strand, counting down.
TGAACTTTTGAGATGAGTATTTTAAAAAAATAGTCTCTCTACTTTTGTGAGCTAGTAGTAATTCAAATCTCACTTGTGGACTTTCACTGAATATATTATTATTGTTGTGTTGTTTAAATCAATTATTACATAATGACAAAAAGATTTGCCTAACGACCTATTTAATGTGATTATTATCGTTACTTTAATATCTTCTTCTCATTTTTTTACTTTATTTATCATTTAATAATTTTATTTTATTATTCACGTTATTTTTTCATGATATCTACTACGTACTTTTATAATTTGTTGTAGGTTTATCATTCAAATTATAGATATATGACATTATGTAATAACGAAAAATAGTAAAAATTATTTAAATTTTGTGTTCATTGAAATGATACAGTAAGATACAATATGAAATATTTTTTATTGAATTTTCTTATACAGAATAAATCTAAAGTAAAACTAAATCATCCAAACAAAGGGTAAGGGTCGAGTCCAAAATGTGATTTTTTAGCAAAGAGCAACAAGCCAACAAATGTGATTCTTAAGTTAGACTCAATCACAATGATTTACAATAAGTCGTAGTTGATAAAAATTTATAGATTGTGCTTAACTGTGATTTACAAGTCTATCATTTTTTCTTTTTTCTATTTCGATTTGGGAAGAATATGCTTTAATTTGATCTTAAATATTGGTAATATAAAACATTTTAAATAATAATTTGTAAAAAAAATTAAAATTTATATTTTATATTTATCTTAAGTGATATAATAAAAAACAAATTCAAGTATTTAATTTTCGATCAAGATCAAGTTACTTAATATTTTGAGTCTCGTTAAAAAGGGCCAATATGGAATACTTTAAACTAAAAAAAGAGCCAAATTGAATGAAAAGTAAAATATTGTGGAGTATGACCAATATACTTTCTTCCTCAGCATCAATAAGCACTCACTCCTTCGTCTCAGTTCTACGTCACTCTCATCGGTTGACCCCATTTTCGTCTGAAATTCGACTTCTCAAGCAGCACAAGCCTATTTTCTGCAGACCCTTTTGGCTGAACAAGTAAAGTCTCTTTCTGTCTTCTTGGCTTTGTTAATATTTGCTCAAATCTTCGTTTAGTATTATTACAGGCAGAGATTTCAGATTGCATTTAGCAAGTTTTCATTTTGCAGAACTATCTGATTCTTTATTTGAGGGTGGAGGGTGGGGGTCTTTTTCTTTTTCTTCTTCTTCTGTTGATTATCTATCATTTCCTCAGCTTATCTTGGATTTTTTGTATTGAAAGGGAAATGAGAATAACTAGATTCTCTTTCTGTGTATCTTGATTATGCTAATATTTGCTCATATCTTTGTAAAATGCTGATGCTGTATTGACTGTAAGAATTAGTGTTTCAATTAATTTTTAAAATAAATTCATCCAGTAAAAGTTTTGATAGAAGTTTTGCTTTTGAAAATTCACAAAATACATGAATGTGAATTTTATCATTCATTTCTCTTACCTTAAAAGTTCTTGCAAGCTACTTGAATTCTTTTTTGAATTCATGACCCTAAATTAATTTATATTTTAATTAAAGACTTCAAAACTCTTATCCTATAAAGAGTGGTGCTTTTCTTTTGAAAAGACATCACTTTAACAAGAAAAACACTTTCACTGAAAACATTTCAGAGACATTAATCAAAAGATGAAATCACCGATTCAAGAATAGAAAAGCAACATTCTTGAATGCCATTTGTTTTGTGGCTTAGTTGAATCCCGAGGATAGAGTTGTCATTTGTTCTTCCTTGTGCTCATGGGAGAGACTCCAACTATCTTCAAGAAACGTATTAACGTGTCTCTAAGCCAAGCAAGTTCTTATTTAGAATTTCTTGTACTATCATCGTTCTTGTTCTAACATTGACTACATTCAGAATTTCAGATACCATTTAGCAAGTTTTCATTTTGCAGAACTATCTGATTCTTTCTTTGAGGGAGGGAGGGGGGTGGGGAAGGAGATTGTAGAATTGAAACTTGGCCCAAATGTTGATTCTTGTGAATGATTCTGAAAAGATCATATTTTTACTTGAATCAAGTTGTACGTTACGAGGAAAAAGATTCCTTTTTTTTCTTTTATGCCCGTGGTATACATGCCAGCTCTCGTGCACCATGACTAATTCCATGGAATACGCGTAACCACCCACTAGCAACAGGTACCAGCTAACTCTGTCCATTGGACAGATGGGAAGAATCACCTAGTGTGTGTTATCTATGCTGGGGTTTGAACTAGAGACCGGCTCTCAACCATTTGATTTGACCACTAGACCACACCCTTGGGTGCAAAAGAAAAAAGAGATTCCTTTATTTTCGTTTGAAGAAAGAAAACAAAAACAGGAAGTTCCATTTATCCATTGAGTAGTGGAAAATCAAAATGATGTGTTTTTAGTTATTATTTGTTTGAATTTCACCAATGGTCTCAAAACTTTCATTAATGTAGTTCAAACACTTGTTTGTTTGTTTCTCTGTCACTTAACCCCATCTTGTCATTACATTCTGTAAGCGCTCTTGATGGAAAAAATGTGCTCATCACTATAAGACTCCCTTTTTCTGTATATTTCCGAGCCGGGGAGGGGGTCTACAGTTTCCTGACTGTTTTTGTGATTATAAACTAAAATTTCTGTGATCAGTGTGAATATTTATATATTAATTCTTCTTTTTTGTGTTTGATTACTAGGCGAAGTTTCTCAGTTTTCTCCAAAATGAATAGTGTGGGAGCCAGCTCTCCTAAAGAATTTCCTCTGGGTTTAGATGCAAGTTTTGAGGATGAATACTCTTCTCAATCTAGTTTGCTTCAAGATTTCACTAGTATCCCCACCATTGACAAGGCATGGACTTTCACATCTGACAGTGGTATGATTCCTTAACTTCAGTCTCCTTTTTCGGTAGATGAACTATAATAGATCTGACCTGGAGAAAATGGCGAGTACTAATTAAATTCTTGCCTTCCCACTTTAACTTATTATGCTTTAATCTTAACTGCTGCTATACCCTTTTTCTACCTTTCAAGGTTCCCAGTGTATGTTCTCGATGAGCCAACCAAATCACCTAGCCAACAAGAAGAGGAGATACATATTACCTTGTCATATTTCAAAAGAAAGCACAAATGCTGTAAGATTTCGATGGGCTGCATTCCCTATTGAGATGTCCAATGTGTCTTTGATGATTCCATCACCTTCAGGTTCAAAGCTTCTTGTAGTCAGAAATCCTGAAAATGATTCTCCGACCAAGTTTGAAATTTGGGGTCCATCACTGGTGGAAAAGGAGTTTTGCGTTCCTGCTTCTGTCCACGGCTCTGTATATTCAGATGGATGGTAAGTTATTATATGAACTAAACATCAGTTTACTTACTTCACCTTCTCATTCATAGACTCGATGTGTGTTACTATTTGCCAATGCAGGTTTGAGGGAATATCATGGAACAGCGATGAAACTCTTATTGCCTATGTCGCTGAGGAGCCGGCTCCCTTGAAGCCTACATTTACTATTTTTGGTTATAAGAAAGAGAATGCTACAGATAAAGAATGTGGGAGCTGGAAAGGTCAAGGGGACTGGGAAGAGGAGTGGGGGGAAACCTATGCTGGAAAAAGACAACCTGCTCTTTTCATCGTTGATGTCAACAGGTCTGAGAATTTACTATATTGTCTTATATCAGACTGGTAAAAGGATCGACTTTTGATGTCTTTGTATATAAACCCTAAATATAAATTTGTGCAGCGGAGAAGTACGTCCTGTTGAAGGGATCGGGAAGTCACTGAGTGTCGGACAAGTTGTATGGGCTCCGTCTGGTGAAGGCCTGCCACAATATCTGGTTTTTGTCGGGTGGCCATCAGATACTAGAAAGTTGGGTATAAAATATTGCTATAACAGGCCGTGTGCGTTGTATGCTATTAGAGCTCCATATTCAAAGTTAGAGGTCCATCAATCTGGGTAAGTAACTTGCTAGTTGTCAGAAACGAAAATGTTCTGGATTAACTACATTTGTACTGCATGAATGTAATATATAGGGGACTAAGTTAGTGGAGAATTCCTTTATATTTGATTTGTGCTGTTTTTGTAGTCTCAATTGACTTTCTGTCACTTTCAGAGCTGATGCAGCCAATGATGTATCTCCAATCAAGCTGACACAAAGCATAAGTAGTGCTTTCTTTCCTCGTTTCAGGTATGTGTTGAATTACTTGTCTGGCTAACTACCTCCACTGGTCCCCAGAGTAAAAAGGGGATGGAGAAAAAAAGGAAGAGGAGATGTGTTGATGCAGGAGCCATTTCCTTAATTCCTTCTTTTTAAGATAATATTTGAATAACATCAGTTGGTAAACCATGTAGGGAATCTTGCATCTTCTCATGTCATTTTACTGCTGCGGTTAGTTTGTTTTGATAAAATGGAACTAATTGGTCTTTTCAATTAATTTTGCAGCCCTGATGGAAAATCGCTTATATTCTTGTCTGCTAGAAGTTCAGTAGATTCTTGGGCACATTCTGCAACTGATTCACTTCATAGGATTGATTGGTCATTCAGCGGAAAGCCAATTCCAGATGCTACAATTGTTGATGTGGTACACTCACTTTTAGTGATTCTGATTTCTTGCATTAGCACTTTGAGGCTAGTTATGATTAGCCATTTTAGTAGTATTATTTACTTTTTTATTGATTCCGAGCTTTGAGCCGAGGGTCTATCGTAAACAACCTCTCTACCTTTAAGGTAGGGGTAAGGTTTGCATACACTCTACCCTCCCCAGGCTGCACTTTGTGGGACAATACTGAGTATGTTTGTATTGTTGTTGTATTGATTCTGAGCTTTATCCTACAGTCAGCGCACCTGCTCATGCTGTAAATGGCAACTGCAGGTTCCTGTTGTGATGTGTCCTGAAGATGGCTGCTTTCCTGGCCTTTACTGCTTTAGTGTTCTTAGTAGACCTTGGCTTTCCGATGGATGTACTATGATTTTGTCTTCTATCTGGGGCAGCACGCAAGTAATAATTTCAGTAAATGTGATAAGGTAACCAAATATTTTGCTGCTCAAGCATAAATTCTTTTTCTTTACCAATGAGTTAATAATATTAAAATGTGTGTTTATCAAAAATAATAGTGGTAACATATCGCGGATTAGCCCTGGAGACTCTAGTTTCTCTTGGAATCTGCTTGCATTAGATGGTGATAACATCATAGCTGGTAAGAATCAGTGTTCATACTTTACTTCATATTGGTTCCTATAGTAGTATTCCTATTAATCACAGAACCTGGCCTTTTTTTTTCCCGGTTAAAGCTTGTAGTAGTCCTGTTGATGTTCCTGCAATCAAGTATGGCTCCCTTGCTTGTAAGGCATCCGCAGAGGGCTCATGGAATTGGTTAGATGTTTCTAGCCCCATTTCTAGATCCTCTGAAAAGGTTGTTTTTCTTTGTTTCTTTTGTTTTCCTTTATTATTCTTCCATCCTAGTTTGTTCTGATTGGCATTTAATTGTTAGGAAGGCTTTTCTGAAATTTAAATGTTCCTAACAATGCTCACAGGTTACATCTTTGCTGGCTTCGCGCCAATTTAGTATTATGAAGATTCCCGTCAGGGATATCTCTGAGAACCTTACTAAAGGTAAGAACCCCATTGTGCTTAAGGGGAGTGTTATAAATTCTTGGATCAACACATGATTGTGACCTCTGATCTTATCTGCAGATCAATAAATGCCTGGATCCTTCTAGATTACCAATCTCTGCTGTTTCTACTTTAATCTTCAATGAGTTCTATTCTTATTAGGTGCCAGCAAGCCGTATGAGGCTATCTTTGTATCCTCCAAGACTCAGAATCGTAACGTGTGCGATCCACTGATTGTAATCCTTCACGGGGGTCCTCATTCCGTTTCATTGTCAAGCTTCTCAAAGTCATTGGCTTTCCTTTCTTCACTTGGTTATAGCTTGTTGATCGTAAATTATAGGTGACAAACATATCTGACTTCTTCCTTCATGCCTCTGTTAATTCAAATGGTTATTGAAATCTAACACCAACTGTGAAATACTAGTAATGTATATGAGATGCTAGACCAATATCTGGACATCCGTATATTTGTAACTTTTTAGATATAAAATCTCCGAATATGTCATTTGCTGGGTAAGCGACAGTACTTGCCTTTGATTAAGCACTTCTTTGTTTCATCTCCTTCTAACAGAGGCTCCTTGGGTTTTGGCGAGGAAGCAGTACAATCTCTTCCTGGGAAAATTGGATCACAGGTACTTATTTGCCGTCTTTTCGTTTTCTTTTCCTTGAAAAGGTTTTTTCCTTATTAGGCTTGAATGGTTTCGTCATATGAAATACAATTCATTTTTTTCACAATAATTCTATTAAACAATTGTGACCTTAGAGTGTTCTTCGTCTTTTTTCCCTAATCTGCAGGATGTTAATGATGTGCTTGCTGCTATAGATCATGTCATTGAAAAGGGACTTGCAGATCCATCTAAAATATCTGTGCTCGGTGGTTCCCATGGTGGATTTTTGACAACTCACTTGATTGGCCAGGTCTGCCAATTTCCTAATATGCCACCCTCTTTATGGTTTCTATGTACCCAGTTTTCTTAACTTATAGGCGTAACTAGTAAGAGCTTTGTTCACCAAACATTTGCGGTGTACTGGTGCTTAATAAAGGTAAGTTAGACAAGTTTGTCTTTCTTAATGGCTATTGCTTGACAGTTCCGCTGCTATTTGTGCAGGCACCAGATAAGTTTGCAGCAGCAGTTGCAAGGAACCCTGTCTGCAACCTTGCTCTGATGGTTGGTACAACGGATATACCTGATTGGTGCTACGCGGAGACATTTGGTGATAAGGGAAAATCAAATTTTACAGAGGCTACTTCAGCTGAACACCTTGATGCCTTTCACAGAAAATCACCAATTTTACACGTCTCCAAGGTATGCGCCTCTGTTAAATCTGGATTTGACAGTCATTCTACTTTAAGCTATTTGTCTTTTTGTTAGTCCTCTAGAGAGGTCTGTGTTTAAGTAGCAGAATATATTGAAAATATAAGTCAGGCTAGATTTCAAGGATCACAGATCATGTTACAATCAAACCTCTATGTAATGGTGTCATTTGTCCGGATATTTTTTGGCTGCTATAGCAATGCTATAGTGAATTGCTGTTATAGCAAACATATGATATAATGTTGCTGGTGAGAGATGACAGGTATCCGTGGAATTAGTCGAGGTGCTTGAATTCTAGCCGGGACACCACGGTTATCAAAAATAAAAAAATATCACACAACATGGCTCAGATAACAAAATGTTTGTTATATAGGATGACTTTTATAAAGTGCGAATCTATTAGAAATGTATCTCCAACATCGTTGTGTTTGCAAATTTTGCAGGTCAGAACTCCTACGCTTTTCTTGTTAGGTGCTAAGGACCTCCGTGTACCAATGTCTACTGGGTTGCAAGTGAGATTTCTGATAATCTTTTGAGTTTCTTGTTTTATTCATAGAACATAAGTTTTCATTCTTAAATGCAAATAGTATGAGCAAGTTCGCAGTTATGACTATCCATGACGACACCATATCATATTCCTAGTTGCACTTTTTATTGGTTATGTACAATGAAACCATTACAGTACTATTTGTTCCGGCATAATGACCAATTGCATTTTAAGTTACGGTTTTATTTCCATACAATGTATAACTCAAGAAAGTGTATGCTTTTCACTATTATCGCGTGCAGTATGCACGAGCTTTGAAGGAGAAAGGAGTGGAAGTTAAAGTCCTCGTGTTCCCTGAGGACACTCATGCACTTGATAGGTAAAATGCTCCTACACTATGTTGCTCAATGTTGTTGAACCCGCGTGGATGCTCCAAAATAGACTACTTTTGGAAGATTTGAGATACGACATTCTTAAAGAGTCTGAGCAACATAGGCTTTTACTTTTGACTTTCATTCCACACTTTCATTTGCGTGTTGTGAACTTACTTATATGCACATCTGTTTTGCAGGCCACAATCTGACTTTGAAAGCTTTCTAAACATTGGAGTTTGGTTTAAGAAGTACTGCAAATAGATGCATGTCTTGACCAAAAGTCACAATCCAACTCGAAGACGGGAATTTAGTTTTGTAGTCCATTTTTGACCCTTTTCGCAGGAGCTCAGGAAAAAAATAACACAGGACGCGAGATTTGTGGGGTCGTTTTCTTCTATTCAAATTGTAAGAGGGCATAGGAGATCGTTTCCTCTTCAAAGACCAGACTCTTCTGATGTTGTTAGAATGATTTGTTGTATGGCACAATTTACCAAATTTGTTAAATTGATTCTGGCAAGAACTTAAATGATAGACTCAAAGTTAGGTATATGTGTATTTCTATCATAATTTCATATTTTATTTTGAGATTATTATCATTATTTCATGTACCAAATGAACTTTTCTATTTGTAGTGGTAGACTTGTTAATATGATTAACATGAAGAAAATGAGTACTATTTTCGTTCATTCCTTTCTTTAAACCAATTAAAAAGAAGTTTACACTTGTTACAACACCAAATTCTCCATAAATTAGACAAAAAGGTTCATTACAATACTAACAACACTAATTCCTTACAACACCAATTTGGTGATTGATAGCGGTAATGATAGTTGTGATGGAGTGAGTGGGTGATAGTGGTTCTCCGAAGTGTATTTAGTTTCAAGTAAATGAATTTAATTAGATTTTTAAAAAATTATGACATAAAAAATGAATAACAACTTTAAATATCTTGCCTTTCTTGAAATATAAAGACCATCACAAATATATATTATGCATCTATTGAGTAATTGCAAACATTTAATTGTAAAAAAAACAAATTTTGAACTTAGAATAAAAACTTACATCCCATCACCTCTTTGATCGAAATTTTTTTTTTTCAAAATTTCTATTAGGTAAAAAGAAAGTTGTTGACACCCAATGTTTATATCAAATAAATACAAATAAATAATTAATTAATACATTATTGCAATTTGTGTACATATTTATCACTCAATCATGATTAATTCTTATATATCCGTACTTAATTTAATCACATAATTAACTATGATAAGTTCATGTAATTTGGTGTAAACTACATTAAATGCCAAAACTCATCATCATCATCAACATACCCAGTGCCTCAAAAGGCTCCCGCTCATTGCGGGGTGAGGGGGAGTCGGATATACGCAGCCTAACCTCTATGCTTAAAAACATAAAGCGGTTGTTTCCAGATGACCGATGAGGAGCGTCGAAAATTGCAT
>JAOTQJ010000072.1:203190-213826 GCA_025642045.1 Solanum sejunctum | reverse complement strand
TAACAGCTGAATTTGCACCCAATAGTCGAACACGTGGTGTCTTCACAAGCACCCTTGGTAACGCTATATCACGCCAGCTTACACAAAAAACATTGAGAAACATACCACTTGAAGTAGAGCATCAAGCAAGCCAGGAATTTTCGCATGAGGGGTTGCATCTTTGCGGACTTCATCTTTCTCTTTAAATGATGGCAAAGTGAGAGCGTTTAATGCCCATGTCAGCTCACTCTTCAATCCACTTTGAAGTGCCAGAACAATCCTTTTATTATTCTGATCTGTAAGAAGTAACCAAATGATACTCATAAGCATATGTGGCTGGAAAATGCAATGGTTAATCGATATCCTCACCTTCTACATATGCTTCTATTATTCCCCCAAATTCAACAGGTCAATCAATTTTGTGTTAGGGACTCGCGCACCCTCTCAATTCCGTATTAGTATTATATTATCCGCTTTAGATCAAGTCTCATAAATTTATTTTTGGGCACCTGCTAAAAAGAATTTTATACTAATGGATTGGATTGAACCTATTTAAATAGATTTATTACAACACTTGGTCTAAATTTTTTTCTAATGGCAAGGAGAACCCGCTGCTGCAACCCTTTGGGCACAAAGACTAAACCCCCTCCTATGCAATAGCTCGTAAATCATATAGGAGAAATAAGTCATACTAGACAAGCCCTGATGCAACGATCTCGACCCAGAAGGAAAACTCCTTGCTTTAGCTGATAAGAGTTTCGAACTTGAGACCACAAACATGAAAATCTCAAACCCAAACGTGGATTTTCTTGTGGATTTAAATTCTTGGCTACCTCACCAAATATATATTAAAAATATATTTTTCTGCGTGTATATATTTGATCACCTAAATTAACCAAAATTAGTAATTTTCCCTCAATTTTCTTTGGTCCTAACTATAATTATTGTAGACATTGACCTTTTTGCCATGGACCTATGAATTTTTTTCTTTTTTTTCTTTTTGCCATCTTAATATTTTTAGTCGGTCAAAAAAAAATACTTTTGACAAGGAGGAATTGCGGCAATTCCTTACCTTATAGTTTGTAATTATCATGGACATGTACTCAATTCAATGTATAATAATGTACATAATGTATACATTAGTTATACATAAATTGTCCGGTAATTAAACATTGTATATGAATATATATTGGACAAACAATTTCAAAATAATAATAATAATTGGCGTTAGTTTTTTTGTTGTGGCTTTATCCAGTTTTTGTTTAGTATAAATTTTCTTGGTATTAAAATTTACTCAATTTGACTAATTCAGATTCATATCAATCGGATAAGCCTACTAAAAGAGGAAAAATGTTTATGATCCCTAGAAGGAGTAGAATCCAAAATATTTTATTACAACAACATAAACAATGAAGTCTTGTGTAATTTTACAAATAAGGTCTAGGAGGTAGAATGTACACAAACCTTATATGTACCTAAATTTTCAATAGACCCTCAATTCAAAGGAAGTATTCAAGAAAGATTAAGGGAAAATAACTGACCAAAAAAATAACGAGATAAGCAAAGCAAATAAAGCAAAAATAGTAGTAAGAAATGAAGAATTAATATGTAAGACACTACGTGAATACAAAATTAAATAAGGAGAAGATGACTAAAGGAGACTAGCTCTCGACCTGCCTCTCCCACATAAAAGTATGATAACACTCGACGATCTACTACTCTTTAATCCTAATCCACGACTTTCGTACATCAATCAATAAGCTGAAAATGAACCATGTCTCGTCTAATCACCTTTTTAGAAAAGATCTTTCAACCTACCTAAATCTTTTCTAAAATCTACGATTGTCAATCTCACACATCTTCTCACTAGTACATTCGAACACCTTACCCGTCACATGCATTTGAATCATTTCAGTTTCACTTAATTCATTTTATTCCCCACATAGTCTATTATAGTCAACCTCTCACATCTTCTCACGTGCATTCAAATCAGTCCTATTTCACTTAATTCATTTTATTTCTCACTAGTCTACTATAGTCAACCTCTCCTATCTCCTTACAGATAGACCCAACACCTTACTCTTCATATACGTTGGAATTATTTCAGTTCCACTTAATTCATTTTATTCCCCACATAGTCTACTATGGTCAAGCTCTCACATCTCCTTACTGGTAGATATCAACACCTTACTCTTCACATGCATTCAAATTATTTCAATTTCACTTAATTCATTTTATTATCCACATAGTTTACTATCAACCTCTCACATCTCCTTACTAGTAGACCCAAGCACCTTACTCTTTACACACATTCAAATCATTTCAATTTTATTTAATTTATTTTTATCATCACATAGTTTACATTTTGATTAAAAATGAAAGAAATTTCAATCATCATCGTACACACTCATTGGTGTATGAGATATGGAATGACATATTGCCAGTTGGCTGGTGATTGTTGGGGAGTTACTGATATAAATATATGCACAATTTGTTTGTTTGTTCATCCAACTTCTTGCCCCCACTTTCAAACCAAAATATAAATAACAAATAATATTTTTTTTAAAAAAATCTGTTGACTTTAATGTGTGGTTGACAAATAAAAGTTGATTTTGAAATCCTGACATTTTAAAGTTTGCTAGTCAAATAATGCTGAACACATTTTTATATGCATTTTCTAAACATGGGTTCTTGAATTCTTTGTATGGGCATTCTTTAATTACAAAAGCATGGAAGATAATATATTTTTTTTATGAACTTTAAGTTCTTCATATTTATTGTTTCTGTTCATGCGTGTTGCAAGGTCTGAACGCGGTTTAATTAATTTTTTTTAATAAAAAACTATATTATATTATAATATATAGAGAGGATTAAATTTCTTCATCGTAAAAAGTAAAACTCTAACATTATGAAAAAGTAGATTTTCTTTATATTAAAACTACCTTAAAGAAAAACTTTCTAGGTTAATAAGTAAAGATATATCTAAAATTTACTATCATATAAATTTGAATTCGAATATTGATTAAGTCAATAGTTGAGTTGGGATTTTCTTTAAGAGAATTTAACATTTTAAGAATTAAATAGGTGAACTAAACACACAAACTATTTAAAAGGGATTCTATATTTATTATATATGCATACAAAATTACTTTTATCATATATAAATATTATAATATTTCACCAAAAAAAAAAGGTTCAAAGAACCCGCTAATTAAAAGGTGGCTCCGCAACTGGATCAAATAAGCCACTAAGGAAGGTAAGTAATCGTGCCAAAAATTGTCTATTTGCATGTCACTCGAAACTAAAACTTTTTATTAAAGATAAAGAAATTTTAATCATTGTATGTACCACATGAATTATCACTGCAAATATCTTTTGTAGGTCACTGCAAGCATGCATACATTATATGTACAAATATTAGATCTGAATGTAATATCATCCGAAAGGACAATTTAGCAAGAATTAATATATATATTCAGATCTAATATTTGTACATATAATGTATGCATGCTTGCTTTTACTAAAAAACTATTAAATTAATTTATAAATTTAAGATAAAATTGTACATAATTAAAATTTTCAGTTTGCTCGATGGATATTATTTTTAGACTTTGAATTTTGGTGTGTGAGATATGGGATGATGTAAACAAATATTGATTGCAAGGTGAATGGTGATTGTTGGGGAGCTACTTATATAAACATTTAAATTAAAAAGAAGAAATCATGACAGAAATTTAAAATATTTTATTTAAAATGCTGACATTAATTTTTGGTCAAAAATTACTGTCAATGAGTCTACATTTTCATGTATATATTATTTGAAGCTTTATTTATGGGTTTTCCTTTAATATGAAGTCATGGGCTTTTGAACTATTCCCTCTATTTCGTTTTATTTGTTGGATATATTTAAAAATGGTAATTTTAAAATAATTATTCAAAATAGTTATTTCACAAATATTCTTGGCAGGTATCACATTTGAACTGATGACTTATGTTTTATCATGGTATTATTTTAGCACTGAGTTAAAAAAGCTTTTTTTTAATTTAATTTTGAAATTATTCACTATGTGAATAAAATATCTATATGTACATATATTATAAACATAAGTATATATGCTACGCAGTAGGTACATAGTGTCTAGCAACTCATTGTTGAATAATAAAAAAAATGAATTTACCTAGGAAGTCTAGGAGAAAATGCGATGAATTATTTCAAGATCGACTCGAATTGCTTTCTTCTTTTATTGAATTGATCACAGCAGAACAAAAATGTCACTATCTCTTCTTTCTAGGACAAAATGGTAAAATTTTAAAACTTTATTCACAGTAAATTATATACTTAAAATAATTATCCAAAATAGTTATTCCACAAGTATTCTTGACGGGTCTAGAAATATCACTGTCTCTTCTTTCTGGGATAAAATGATAAAATTTTAAAACTTTATTCACAATAAATTTAAAGATTAAAAGTTTTATAATATCAGTCGTTCTAATTATTTTTCATTTTGAATGGATTGCTGTCATTTTTTCTCCGTTTTGAATATATCATGGTTTTATTTTTATGTATAGTTAATAACCGAATAATCAAATCAAACTAGACTGAAACTAATACAATCAAACCGATAATGTATATTATAATTGATTTGATTTAATTTTAATAATTTAAAAATTATTTAAATTAATGAGATTTTAATTTTGACTAACAATAGATTCACATCAACCCATGAACACCATTACCCATTATATATCTTTTAACTCCTAATTTATCCAAGAATCTTAATTTAAAACCCAAACTATGACCATATAAAACTAAAAATTATTGAGGCAAAACCTATCACGTGGTCTCATATAAAAATTAATGAGGCAAAACCAATCACATGGTCTCATATGATCAGTTACATTTTACTAGAAAAATGAATCATATAATATAGAGGTAATATATTTTATTTATTGAATTTCAATAATATCATATCAATAGTTTATGAAAAAGGCCATACATAACTTAAATAGGCTATGTAAATTGTAATAGACAATAAGATTGATCTGAAATGATCTCTAATTAATTATAATTTGAATAGAAGCAAATAAATAAAATTTTGTTCTAGTTTATCGATGTCTTATAACATCGGCCCTATAATTAAACAACATTTATAATGAGCCATAAAAAAAAATTTCCCGCTGAAAACACAAAGATCATGATCTCCTATGCACACCTCTTATTTGAATAAAAGTAAATAACGCTACAAAAATTATGTAATTTACTTATATCTTTTATAGTTTTTTTATCAGATCCTATAAAAACAACTATATAACTAAAATAGTACTATGCATGCATGCATGGAAAAAAAAAGGGCTAGTAAACAATTAGAAGAAAAATATATCATGTCTAAATAAACGGAGCAAATGAGCGCAAGATGCCATGCTATGGCCTTGGAGTGAATAATAACGTCGATGTCTTTCATACAAGACAATTAAATACACCCCAAAATATTGTCAAAGAGCTCACAGACCTTATCTAGCACAAGATAAATAATGTTAGATATAGGAATAGAGTTTTATATAATCACATTGATAATTAAAAAGAAAAATAAGCTACTAATAGGATGTTGAATACTCTACTAAAAGCCTTTCCATTCTTATTGATAATTCAATGCTTCAAGTCAAATAAAGCTTAATATAACAAGTCATAAAACCAATTTTAGATAACTTCAATTTTCAAATTACTAAAAATAAAGAAAAATTTATACAGGAAATCTTGGTACTATAAAATTTTTTCCCCCAAGTGGCAAATTAAATGCCACAGCTAGGCTAACAATTAAAAAGTTTGTTGGGAGTAGTTGCACCAGCCTGCTGTTCATGCACACTATAAGTTGCCCAACAAATTCATCATTTCTTTCCCAACACATCTACAACTCTATTTCTTCTTCAATCTCTACATCAATTTTAGTTTCATTTGGTATCTCTTATATCATCTAAAAATTTCATATTTTTTTTATTCGAGTATTTTTTATTTCACCTAAAAATCATTTTTTTTATATGTGAGTATCTGTTATTTTATCTAAAAGTGAATTCTTTTGACTCCGGTATCTCTTATTCATCAAAAAGTCATTTCTTGTTCACTTAGGTGTCTTTTATTTCATCTAAAATCAATTCTTTTCACTAGGGTATCTCTTATTTCATCTAAAGATCAATTCTTTTTATTTGGGTATTTTGTAATTTATCTAAAAATTCGTTCTTTTCACTTGGGTATCTTCAACTTCATTAAAAGGTTAGTTTTTTTGACTTGAGTAGAGTATCTTTTATTTCATCTAAAAAAGTCGATTCTTTTCACCTGTATATCTCTTATTTCATCTAAAAATCAATTCTTTTTACTCGGGTTATCTCTTATTTCATCTAAAAATCAATTCTTTTCACACGGATATCTCTAGTTTCATCTAAAAATCAATTCTTTCCACTCGGATATCTCTAGTTTCATCATCTAAAAAAACAGTTGTTTTCACGTGTGTATCTCTTATTTCATCAAGAAACTCCAAACAAAACTTCTCAAGTTCCCTTCTCTAAGTTCATTGATTTAAGGGTCAAGCTCATTTTAACAATGGGGGATGAGAACAACAAGAATTCAGTTAGCTCTGAGATGAGGCGAGTTTCGGTTGAGCCTAACAACCTTCCTAACTTTCTTCAATCAATTAGACTCAAATATGTGAAACTTGGATACCATTATTTGATCAGCAATGCTATGTATCTGTTTTTGGTTCCTGTTTTGGGGGTACTTTTAGTTCATGCTATGAGTATTTCAGTTGAGGACTTAATCCAATTATTGGATAAGTTGAAATTCAATCTTGTCACAGCAATTTTGTGTTC
The DNA here is from genome assembly GCA_025642045.1 of Solanum sejunctum. Classification (NCBI taxonomy): domain Eukaryota; kingdom Viridiplantae; phylum Streptophyta; class Magnoliopsida; order Solanales; family Solanaceae; genus Solanum; species Solanum sejunctum. The sequence goes on along the minus strand of JAOTQJ010000072.1, from coordinate 206,986 downwards.
TGCTCTTGTTGTTTTCTTGGGGACACTTTATTTCATGACAAGGCCTAGGAAAGTGTACTTGGTTGATTTTTCATGTTACAAGCCTAAGCCTGATGTTATGTGTAGTAAAGAATTGTTTATGGAGAGATCAAAACTAGCCGGGATTTTCACTGAGGAGAATTTGGCCTTTCAGAAGAAGATACTTGAGAGGTCGGGTTTAGGACAGAAGACGTATTTTCCTGAGGCACTTTTGAGGGTGCCCGCGGAACCTAATATGGCTGACGCAAGGAAGGAGGCTGAGATGGTGATGTTTGGTGCTATCGATGAGTTGTTGGCGAAAACCAGGGTGAAGGCAAAGGATATTGGGATACTTGTGGTGAATTGTAGCTTGTTTAATCCAACACCATCACTTTCTGCTATGATTGTTAACCATTACAAGCTGAGAGGAAATATTATGAGCTATAATCTTGGTGGAATGGGTTGTAGTGCTGGACTCATTTCTATTGACCTTGCCAAACAACTATTGCAGGTTTGTTCTTTTCTAACTTTTAGTCTATTTGGCTAAGTTCCTTGATAACAGCTTCTTGCAGAAATATAAGGTAAAACTGGTTATAATAAATTCTTTTGGTCAGGCTCTTCTCCGAAACTTGCGCATAGTGGATAGGCTTGCCCTTTTCTCTTTTTAAAGTCTATTTGGCTAAGTTTTTGGAAAGCCAAAATTGCTTATTTTAGAGCGATAAGGTGTTTGGAACAAGATAGTTGTTTTGAATAGTCATAGAAGTTGTTTTTCAAAAGCAGGCGAAAGTATTTTTTTTTCTCTAGAATCCTGAAAGCTTAGCCAATTATAAACTGCTATTCTAATATTGTCAAAAATTGTTTTTCAAGTCGATTAGTCAAATACAAATTATATTATTTTTCAAAGATACTTTTCTTGAAAAGAACTTCAGACAAAATATTTTTCAAATAAGTGGATTTGAACGTTTGGCCAAAAGAGGCTATTAGTGACCTACTAGTTCTGATCTTGTTGTCACGTACGTTGTCGTTATTTCTATACAAAATCTTAAAACAATTGTTTTTCTTCTTTGGTCTCATAATTCATTGTACTTTTTGTGTTTCTGATGTGGTTGTCATCACATCCTCTTCATGGAAAAGATGTGATATTTATCCGATCTCTAATATTAGTCATTTTTTTGTAAAATTGAATTTGTTTCAATATATTTGACAATGTTTTCTTTTAAAAAAAAAGATGTCATTCACTACCACATGTTTAAATTTACTTCTACTGCTCCAATCAGTAAAGTGTTCATGATGATTTTGCAAAAGTGATTAAATATTTTTCATGATGATTTTGCAAAAATCTTGAAAGACAGATAATATGAAAACGAGATAATAAAATGGAGTGGACCTCATTAATGTCCATTGTCTGCTAGCTGCAAATTCGTTGATGATTGGCCCACTTTCCAAAAAGTGCTTCATTAACTAGCTCCCATGTGGGAAGGTGAACTTAGCTACCTTATGAAACATTAATTGTATACAATTCTGAGGAGTGTGACATAGACATCCTACAATTATTGGTGATTGTTTTCATAGCTCGAACTTGTGATCTATATTATTTGTTTACATCAAAATGTTCAATGCTAACTGTTTGATTGTTATCAATGTTGTTGTATCAGGTCAATCCTAATTCATATGCACTTGTAGTGAGTATGGAAAACATAACACTCAATTGGTACTTTGGAAACAATAGATCAATGCTTGTCTCAAATTGCATATTCAGGATGGGAGGTGCTGCAATTCTGTTGTCAAACAGATCATCAGACGGCGGTCGTTCCAAATACCAACTCATCCACACAGTACGTACACACAAGGGCGCGGATGACAGGAGCTATGGTTGTGTGTTCCAGCAGGAGGACGAGAAGAAGGAGATCGGTGTTGCCTTGTCGAAGGACCTAATGGCTGTTGCAGGGGAAGCACTAAAAACCAACATCACAACTCTCGGGCCATTAGTCCTTCCTATGTCCGAGCAACTCCTTTTCTTCATGACATTAGTCGCGAGGAAGATCTTCAAGATGAAAATCAAGCCTTATATACCTGATTTCAAGCTGGCTTTCGAGCATTTCTGCATACACGCTGGTGGAAGGGCCGTGCTGGATGAGATCGAGAAGAATCTCGAGCTCAGCCAGTGGCATATGGAGCCATCAAGAATGACACTTTACAGGTTTGGTAACACATCAAGTAGCTCTTTGTGGTATGAATTGGCTTATTCTGAAGCTAAAGGGAGGATCAAGAAAGGAGACAGGACATGGCAAATTGCATTTGGCTCTGGATTTAAATGTAACAGTGCTGTGTGGCGCGCATTAAAGACGATTAATCCTGCTGAAGAGAAGAATCCATGGATGGATGAGGTTCATGAATTCCCAGTTGAAGTACCTAGAATTGTCACAATTAGAGATTCTTGAAAATGATTTTTTAACTTTCCTCTAGCAAAAAGCTATGTAGTAGTACTATCATTCTTTATTACCTTAAAAGATTGCAATGTACAATGTGATTTGATTATTTATAGAAGTGATAAAAGAAATATTTTATTTCTGGCAAATGAAGGTCACAAACATGACGAAGAATTGTTAACCTGAGAAAATACGCTCGAGGAAATTAAAATTCACACCAGAAATACGCGATTTGAGTTGGACATTTAAAATTGTGTTATAACATAACACATATAATTCATTGCTCCCTTAGTATATGTGACACTTTTTCTTTTTAGTTTGTTCGAAAAGAATGCTACTTTTCTCTTTTGGAAGCTATTTAATCATGTCGTTTTACCCTTAATGACATGATTTGTTAGTTCACCGTTCTCTGACTAATTTTAAAGTTCTCAAATTTGCCTTCTTTCTAACATAAAATATACGGGGAGAGGAAATCGGAATACTAAAGCAAGAAAAATTACTAAAGGAGGTGCGGGAAATATCCTTGAAAGAACTAGAGAGAGAAAATGTAAAGACATGTGGAACTCTCACCACCACTTGTTTAAAAAGGACAATTATGAGGTGTAGTATGTAAACGGCTTACATGTCAAAGGTCTTTTTCAATTTTTTAAAATTTCGTGTTCAGTCAAACACCTTCAGATCCTTATTCGTTACAACAGTATCAACTAGTTGTATTTGTGGTAATTATATGCTAAAGTGACTCTTGAACTTGTATTAAATTCAATGTAATAATTGCATGAAAATGGTAGATGCAAATAGCTGAGTAAAGATGAACCAGTTGTTTTGTGTACTAAACTGAGATGGGGAAGCTGACGGGAAGGGGCCATTAGGAGCTGGAAATAGCTGCAGCAACAGTTGGGGGGAGAGGCAGACCGATGCTTCGATATTGAGTTCATCTTATCTCAATATTTTCAACAAATGTTAAATCTAAGCTCATGATGTAAACGTACAATGAGTTTGATGATAACAACTTTAAAAGGTCAAACATTTATCTGAAGGGACAGGTAGGGTAGCCCAAGTTGTAAACTTGTTTTAGCCAAAAACTTGGCTTGCGCATTCAGAGACTACTTCATTATCACATTCACTTTAAATCCCCTGTGGACTGGTAGTCCAATTTCAGTCGACGCAAAAGTTCAAAACTCTCGAGGTGTATAGTATCCTTCCAACTTAAATACCACAATAAGGATCAAACTTCATAACAAACATCTAACCGACACATCACCTGGGACCCGAGTATTATTGAACCAAAGATCAGAGGACTAGAGAGAGAACTACTTCCCAAGAACTAAATTTTACATTTAAGAGGTAGATTAGTGTTCAAAGAGTACAAG
>JAOTQJ010000072.1:179990-198557 GCA_025642045.1 Solanum sejunctum | reverse complement strand
TATTCATTATATTTATACTTTGTCGGTATATTTATATTATATCGATATCATATAGGATTGAACTTAATTATCCATAATACCTTGTTGGTATATTTATACCCTATTGGTATATCGTACAAGTAGGTGTTGACGTCAATATGATGTTAATGTGTGAATTTTAATATTAAAAGGTTAAAATTTTAATAATATAAAGAAATAAAATATAAAAGATTGTATGAATATAAATAATTTAATTTAAAAGAATACAAACTTAATTTTTTTAAAATGTAAATGACCCAGTGGACATACCGATGAAAAACAATATTATGGTCTCCATTATTCATACCCAAAACAGCCACTTTGGGCTTGTTTGAGTTTCTGACTTGTCTTCAAGCCCATTATTTATACCAAAAATAGCTACTTTTTGGTTTATTTGAGTTTCTAATCGTCTTTAAGCCCATTATTTAACTTATTTATTTTATATTTTTATTTTTTATTTGATATTCAATATTTATATTAAAATTTAATTATTTTGAATTTGTGTTATGTAAGGTCCTATTTAGGAAGAAGTACTCTCTATCAAGAATTTTTTCATATCAGAACTCGAATACAAAATTCTAATTAAAGGAGGAGCAACCTTATCTATTGCACCACTTCTTTTTATGGTCATCCAAAGTTCCCAATTTTTTGTTATACTTACTTAAAGGTTTAGAAATTAACGATAACTTCTCTTATTATCTTTTGTAAATTATTATTCTAGTAATATTTTATAATATATAATAATTAAGATGTTTATAATATTTGAGAAAATAAAACTTTAAAACAATTTTTTTTAGACAAAAAATAGAGAATTTAGCTAGATTATGAGCAAACACATTTCATATTTGAAAAATATATATAGTCTTAATTTCTTTAGAAAACTTTATCTATCATCTTATTTTCTCACAAGTGATGCATATTTTTTAAAAATATTATAATAGAATTTTCAATTTAATTTCTTATTTCACAAAAGTTTCCATCCTCTAAATCAGGGATAATTTGGTTATTATCTTGATTCTAAAATTGATAGTAAAGTTAGGAGTAGAATTTGACCAATTTATTATACTAAAAAATGCAACCATCTGGAATTGCTTTTACGGAAGGCTTGTCACTTTTAATTGTAATAAACATCAGATAATTTTATCTATTAAAATTAAAATAAATTAAAAAAATATTTTATATCATGTTCTTGACAAAAATACTAGTCAATTTATTCTCATCTATTATTACATTGATGAATATAACTATCAGATGCATATTGCTAATCTAAATAAAAAAAAATATAAAATTAATCGAAACACATATAAACATATTCAAATTGTCATAATAATAATTATTATATAAAAAAGAAGTTATCTAGACTAAAATTATGTTTTAAATATCAAAATTACAATTCTAAAATATTTCAATTTCAAACCAAACAATACACGTGAAAAATAATTTTGAGAAGTCACATTTTGATTGCCACGGTGGCATCAACAGCATAAAATAATTGTCTAGTCTCATCTCCTTCTTCCTTTTTATCCTTTCTGAATATTTTACAAAATAATTCCAATTTCTTCGTCAAAAAGGCGATTTCTCAGATCAAAATTCCAATTATTCGATCATCGATCGGATTAATGATCTTCGATTTACTTGGTTTGATCGACGATTTGATCAAAATCTCAAAGTTCAATCAATCAGCTTTCAGAGTGATTTTTTTGTTGTTTCTTTTTTGGATCAGATCTGTAGAAGTTATGGGAGGTTTTATATCGAGATTCTGGTTCATGATGTTTCCGGCGAAAGAGTATAAGATCATTGTTGTTGGATTGGATAATGCTGGAAAAACGACGACGCTTTACAAGTTGCATCTGGGAGAGGTGGTTACTACTAACCCTACTGTTGGTAGTAATGTTGAGGAGCTTGTTTATAAGAACATACGATTTGAGGTGAGCAAATACTGTATCTGAATCTCCCAGTGCTATATATGTATTTTTTTGAGCTGTTACTATTTGATTATTCTATCATTTTGCATTAAGTTTATGTGTGATTTTTGAGTATCTGAGGGTGTGGCCTAGTGGTTTGAAGTGGGTTAACAACTATGAGGTCTCGGATTTAAATTCCATCAGATACAAAAATTTACTAGGTGATTTTTTCCTTTTTGTCTTAACATTGGCGGATAGACACAATTACTTGCTGCTTGTTGTTGGTGGGAGATTGTAGGTGTCATATGGAATTAGGTTTATGTGTGAAATTGTAGTATAAACTTGTTCCTTAGTGGATAGAGTTGCATGCTACATATTGCTACCTGTTGTTGGTGGAGGTGACAGGTATTCTGTGTAATTAATTGAGGTGTGCGTTATCAAAAAAAGAAAAAATGTTTATGCGTGAAATTGTAGTATAAAGTTGTTCTGTTCATAAAGAAGAGTTGATTTTTTATAAGGGTAGTTTTTGGGTCAGCTTGCTCCAAATTCCCCATAGAGGCCTGTCTCGAACTCATTATAGCGTAAATAAGCAATTATCGTGCTTGAGGAAGCTATTTTAGTTTGGTAATGATTCAACCTTGATTATAGCGCTGGATATCTGTTAATCATGGACCAATGGGAAGAAATTGCTTTAGCTTCTTCACATGTTGGGATTAGAACCCCGGGCTCCCATGGGCTTCAATTCCAACTACATTGAATTGCATGAGACCACACACTTGGATGCTTGAAAAAGAAGTGATTTTTGTTGAATAGGTATGTTGCAGAAATGAACCGGTTTAATCCGCATATATGAATGGTAACTGCAATTTGTGGAGATTTAGTTGGTATCGTCATTTAGTTTGACTTGTTTAACTTGGAATATGTGTTCAAAAGTGGGTTGATAGAGATTTGCTAACATGCTATAGAGAAGGTTCTGGTTGCTAACGGGAAGAGCTCAGTTTGTTCATGATAGTGATTAGCACTCATGTGATGGATTTATCCGTTTCTCTGGGAATGGTGGTTAGTGTGAGATGTTATTACTATTACAGAAATTCTCCCATAGTTTGGGAGCATGAGAACATGACCTTTACATTGAAAATAACCTCGATACTGACCACATATTTCCTTTATAGTTTATAGAATAAGCTAGCAGCAGTTAATGCATATTCCAATCTGGAATCATTTAAGAAATTGTCCTTTATGATGTCCCAAGGTCTGTTTGGACAAACTCATATTCAGCTGGCTGTGTTAACCTTGTCGGGTTAAATGGTATTTCTTTTTCTTTTTTTAATTTGAAACATTTCTGGTATTTCAAATTATAGCTTGAGTGACAGATGTGATTCTGTACAAGTCCGCCTACAATTTTCTTTTTTTGAAGATCGTGTATCTGATATCTGCTATCCTTTATTTGTTGATTCTGTACATGATGGTTTTCCACGGGCTTGCGCACTTGGTGCCGGAAAGTTGTATGAGAAATGGAAGTCAAGAGGCACCTATCCTTCCCTTTATCCCCTTACTAATTTCAATGTCTCGTGATCTGATTAAGTGATGGACAGGACAGATGTCAGTAGTATGGGGATTCGCCAACTTAAAATTTTGTAGTTGGGGATTAGAAAATTTATAGCGGATGTTGGCTGAAATTGTGAGGAAAAGTATTACATGTTAAAGTCTAAATGATGGATGAAGTATTGGGTCAAACTTTTTAGAATCCAGGTGGAGGAGGGAGAAGAAGCAGGGGTAGAGGAAGGGTGAGGAAGGCAATAGATTGTCCAGCTCAAACTCAAAAGGGTTAACCTTAACAGAGAGGATCATTTTGATAGGACTAGATCAACTTGCGGTGTTGTTGAATCTACAAATACTTTCTAATGATGAAAGGGATTACACTTTCTCATATTTTACTGATGTGATGGGGGAGAAAGCCGCATGTAGTATGTATAAGAAAATATAGAATTCCACTAGAAACACATGATTGCGAAGAACATCCAATCATCTAGGCTGGTTGGAATATTTTAAATGCTCCAAGTAGGTATAAAATAAGAAAAGTTATGCCTAAATGTAAAGTGTTTGTTATGTCAAAGTAATTTTTCATGTTTTATTTGTAGATAATCTTTTTGTAGTGTTTGATTTGTGATTGGAAAATAACTTTTGGCAAGTCCAAATCTCCTGGGGGAATGATTTGGTCGATCCAAAATAAAAAATAGTGGTATTGCTAGCAACAGCATAATGGAGGTAGTCATTCAATAGATTGATAAAGGTCTGTACCAAAGATTAGTAATAGTATTGGCAAATCATAGTTTTTTGATGGAACTTTTTTTATAACTGAAGATCAATTATAATATTTGGGGGTAGTTGGAGCAAGGAATATGAACTTAAGAAATAAAGATAAGAACAAAGAAAAATGACTTACACTCTAAGTGAGCAAAGTTATTTTGCCCCTCCTAATACCAGAAAAAGGCTTCCTCATAAAACGACTTTTGTCTTACCAAGAGCACCCTAAATACTCTATTTCTCTTTGTCCATATCGTCTACATGAGAACCAAATTAGTAGCTTCTCATGCTCTCCTTCAGTCCTTCTACTTCCTCCTTAATTTCCAGTCTAGCAGCATCTGACCGAGATTTGTGGCATCACCATTCAGTTCCAAACATGTTCCACACAATAGACTATGACCTGTATGTAATCATGTAATGCAGCACCAGTTAACATCCGGGCTAATTGGATGTCAATCTACAGAGTAGAATTTTGGGTGCACCATTTGGGCAAGTTTGAAGAACCGTCTATTAAAATTCTTAGTTTTGGTTATTCATAATTGAATGTTCTTTGATGAGTGATCCTTCAAGTCCCATGTCTTGTTATTCAATTATTTTGCTGTCTGATGCACATGAAATATTAAACAGACGAGGAAGATTTCTAATGTGCAACTTTATATTCATGATGACAACTTGTGCAATCATCTTAAGTGCTGTTCTTTTTCCTCATGATGGTGTCCTCCCAAAACCATTGACACCTTGACAGTGTGGTTTTACATGATTTGATTCTTCTTCTTACTCTCATTCTTCTCATTCTCCATGACAGTCTTTATTTTTCTTTCCCAACCATGTGTGGAGGTTCATCTAATAGCATTTGCTGTTGCTCTTGTATCTGTTAATAAAACTTCAAAAGGGTTAATTTTGTTGATCCATGTCTCTAAATGGGGAGACATTCATCTGCTTAAACAGTTAAAGGATCTAATTGTGATAAAGGGGTCCTAATAAAGAAGAATATTTTACTTTGTAAGAGCAGTTAAGGTTATAAAGGTAGCCTGATGTACCGGAATTTCCGACTGTCTCTGAATGAACTAATTCTGATGATTTCTAAATTTGTGAAAATAAAACTGTCCACCAACCCAGTGAAAGTTACTTTTCCTTCAAAAATGACTACTGCTACTATTTTCTGAGTCACCCCAGAACCAACAATCTTTTTTTTATGACCAAATTTCTTCTTTTGCCCTAATTGAATATCTTATTTAATTTGACTTGATGATTACAAGTAAAGAGGAGTTGTGAAAGATGTCCTATTTGTATGTCTCAACATTATTAGCTATTAATGGGAGCGCCTCTGGCAACCCTTGAAGGACGCTAAGTCTGTAATCATGTTGGATTTATAGCTTTGGATTTCAATGGAACTTATTGTGTTGTTGCTCAGAACTAGTGATGCGAGAGCTGAGAAAAATACTTCTGCTGAACCTACCCGATTAAAAAAAAGTACTGCTGCTGAGCTAATATGAAGGAGGTTTCTTTACTTGTCATTCTGATTCATTTTGGTATGCATGACATGCTTTTGCTTCTAGCTGACACTTTAGGCAGGTTTATATCTAGTGCACTAGGGTTTATATTTTGGGGGTGGAGTGGTGGTGTTACATTGAGTAGTTTGAAATTGTGGTCCAGTCTGATCGAATTGTGTGCTTTACACCAAGCAGACAATAAGGAGTATTTTCTCTTTTATGTCACTGCTGAGAAATCATTGTCCTTGGGTGCCGTACACTTTCTTCCTCATGAAGCCAGGAGTCTTTTACATTGCTTGAAGCATCTAACGGTTATGAAAACACTCTTGTTACAAAGGAAGGAGAACTTGCGATACGATTCAAGTTCTTCCCCTTGATTGTCTTTTCTTCCTGTCAACTAGCTCAAGAACGTTTGGGCACTTTTTGCTTATTTCCTTGTTTCTGCACTCGAATGTGTACTCCTTATATTATAAGTTACCATTATCCTCCCACTTTTCCCTTGTGTTTTCGCCATTGACAAAGGACTGCAAGTTAATATACATGTTGTTTTGCCTTCTGTATCTGGAGAAATAGACGAGGACAGTTCTGTTCATCTCATTCCTTCCTTTCTATTTTATGCCATTTCATCAGGTCTGGGATCTTGGTGGGCAAGAAAGACTGAGGACATCGTGGGCAACTTACTATCGTGGAACTCATGCTGTCATCGTGGTTATCGATAGCAGTGATAGAGCCCGGATTTCCATTATGAAAGATGAGCTGTTCAGGTTGCTCCCACACGAGGATCTCCAAAATGCAGTTGTACTAGTCTTTGCGAACAAACAGGATCTTAAAGATGCCATGACCCCTGCAGAGATAACCGATGCACTTTCCCTTCATAGCATCAAGAACCACGATTGGCATATTCAAGCCTGCAGTGCCCTGACTGGTGACGGTTTATATGATGGTTTAGGATGGATTGCGCAGAAAGTTCCTGCCAAAACACAAACCTAGGCGTCATTAGACAAAGGGAGTATGTTCTTTTTCTGTATTCACATTTACAGGACTAATATGGAACTCCACGCCCTTGCTGTAAGTTTTTGTGTATTTCATACTATCATGTGTATTTCATACTATCATATGCATTTCCTTGAAGAGCTACTGGTCTTGGTACATCTAAACCTTTTCTAATAGCTGTGACAATTGACTAATGCAAGGATAAAAGGATACCCGATTTGAATATTCTGAATGTCAAAGTTTATATCATCTGGTAATATAGTTTTGCAAAACATAACAACATCAATAAACCAATGTAATTTCACAATACTTGTCAGCATCAAAGAAGGTCGAGTATATACAGTTTGAAAAATCGTACATTTACATTTAGCTTCATATTAAAGTACATACATACACATGTATGTCGAATTTCTACTTTTAAAATACATATATAGTATAATAATAATAACATACTTAGTAGAATTCTACAATTGGGATTGAACAAGGCAGAATATTGACGGACTTTATCACCATCCCACAAAGGTAAAAAAATTATTTTCTAGTAACTCTAATATCAAAAATAAAAATACATATGTAGTTCGAATTTTTTATTCCTACAATTTAGAACAAGGCCCTTGATCGATAACGTGTTCGATAAAGTGGTGATTCAACATTATTATTGCCACGTGGCTTCAAGTTTTCCCCCTATGCGTACGTGTCGTGTTCTCATGATATTAAATAAATACTCCTCCATGTAAAAATATACTCCAAAGTTCTATTTTAATTTCTTCACTTTATCTTCTAAAACCCCTCTTCTCCAAAAGAAGAAATGTCTAGTACTGTAATGGCCATTTCACAGAGTATTTTCAAGAAGACAATTCCATTATATCGCTCAACTTCAACAAAGCCATTAATGGCTAAAACTGTAAGAACCAGCGGCCCAAATTTCATTTCACTTTCAGCCCATATGAATGGCTTAGAACCTATAGAGATACCACCGGAAAAGCCTGGCAAGGAACCACCGTTATCACCTCCAGGCCGAGGCCCAGAGATTCCAGGCCCACCAATTCCATCACAGCCTAATCATGATCCCGTGGGCCCAGACATGCCTGGGCCGCCGCCGGAGATTGTCCCGCCCAGTGGGCCGGATGTTGTTCCGCCAACCGAGCCAGAGATTCTCCCGCCCGGTGAGCCGGATGTTGTACCTCCGACACCGCCAGAGATAGTTCCACCCATTGGGCCGGATGTTGTACCTCCAAAGGGGCCCGAACCTGGACCCGAACCGTGGCCGGTTCCACAACCTGGCACCCCACCACCTATCATCTTTTAATACATGTCACATCGTTTATTAGTTTCGCTAAGAATTTTTAAATAAAAATATGTCAGAAATCTGAGTCGCATGGCTGCCAAGTGTTCGAACTCCAGTGCCACGTGTCTGTCTTAGTGCACTTACAGTAAAAAATTCGATTAATTTAAATTCGCATTTCAAAATTTCTCCCCTCTCATTAATTTCCTCAATACTCAAAAGAACAAATAAAAGATGCTAACAAATTGGATCAAGTTCTACTCCTTAATGAAAAGAAACAATATTAGTCCTGCTACAGCCAACACAAAATCTTGTTCAAACTTCGAATATTTCAAGAAAAATAAGTCCTAGGTTAAGCTGCACAAATTCTTTACTATTGAGTAGGCATTTGTTGATAATTTTGAAAAATCTGAACAATGAGGCAACTCAAATGCCTGGGCAACATGAATATCTTCCATCTGATTTCCCTACTACCACCGCAACACCTCTGGATACCTCCACCGATGCGCCCCCGGCGGTGGAGGATTCACCTTTGTGCCAGATTTCGATGATATTCGAAATTTTTGTTTTTTATGTTTTTGTTTTTTAAGTTTGTATAATTATCTGATATTTGAAATTTTAATTTTTTATTTTCATTGAGAGGTTTATTTGTTCATGTACTTGTACATTATAATAAGGGTACAGTTGAACTAAATAGTTTTTTCAATATTAAATTGGAGGGAAAAGTTCCATAAAAAGTACGTGTAATCAAAGTATAAGATATAATTGTTTTTAGAAAAAATGTATAATTATTTTATTTTACATTTAATTGGAGGTAAGTTTGGAGGTATTAGGTGATTTTTGGATATTTTATTTTATTATTTATACGATAAAAATGAAATAAATTAGTGGAATAGTTTATGTTCGAATAATTATTTTCAATTAAACTTATCGTCATTATTTCAATTTGTAACCTTCTATCAAGAAGGGATTTATCTTTTTTCTAAATGAAATTGTAAGATATCAAATTAATCATCATTTTAAAATTTATTATCTATACAATTTCATGTGAAATTATTTTATCTTTTTTTATTTCGTTGAACTTTTAATATCTCACAAATTCTATTGCGATGGACGAATGCATGGTGGTTTCCTAGTTAGACTTATTTGCTGCAAAATGATGGCTCTTCATCACGCCTCTAAGTTGCTTCCAACATATAAACACTAACCATCCTTATATGCCATTTTGTCGTGCGTCTCGATTAATTTCCTATATATTTATTATTTTTCATCATACATAGATAAGGTAATTTATTGCTTTCGAATATATGAAATCAACTCCTCAACGCCTCTGCATGCATATTATCCTCGTTAGACTCTAATTGTATGATTGCATTAAAATCCTGTCTTTGTATATTTATTGCTTTATATTTTGAATGGTCAATTTTGATTTCGTCACCGAACGTAAGGGCTATACCTTCTAAGAATTTGTACTTTTTCCTAATGGTTTTCACCTACCTTTCTCCATGCAGAGACTGACAACTTGTGGACAACATGAAGATCAAAGTTTTACTTGCAGCATTACTGATTTGGAATTTATGTTTCTGTGTCTTTGGCTTCAATGGATTTGTTAATAATACGATAAGGATCGGATTAAAGAGGAGAAATTTGGATTTTTATAGCATGAAGGCTGCAAGAATTTATGCTAAACATCATCATAAAGGTTCAAATATGGATCTTGGTGCTCTTAAAGATGAATTAGTTTATGTGAAGAACTATATGGACGTCCAGTATTTCGCGGAGATTGATATTGGTTCACCACCTCAGCGTTTTGCTGTTGTTTTTGATACTGGCAGTTCCAACCTCTGGGTCGTCCTCGAAATGCATTTTCTCTGTAAGTTTGCTGTAAAATTGTGCACGTCGTTGTAGTTTCCTGAAAAAAAATTGAAGTGTGTGACACTCTCAGCTAAAAGGTTAAGCTACTAGAGAGAGCATACTTTTTGCATTCTCAACACGCCTTGACATGTTGTGGGTGTGTTGAGACATGAGACTTGATCACAAAACATTTTGTCCTGCTTTGATACTATGGTGTGTGATCATCTCAATTAAAAACTTAAGTTATTAGTGAATAGCGAGAGAGTAGAGCTTTATTTACGGAATTATGTTTTTAGTCCCTATCGACAACCTATACGAAGATTGGTATTTAGCCAATCGACTTCAAAACATCTACTTTTTATTCAACATCATTTTACCACAGTGGGTGCTCAAATTTTTTTAAGGAAGAAAATATGTGTTGCCAATGGGATTCAAACCCACGTCTGGACAGAGAACCACAAAACCGACAAAACTTTTTGTTCAATGGGTGTTTAACCTTATATTTATACCATTTTTACAGATTTTCTATATAAGTACACGGATTGTTTTGGGGTCACTTGGATGCTCGATCACCCACGATTCTACACATGGATCCGCCCCTGATCTTTATGCATTACATAGGTTCAGTTGAATCTTTTGGCTTTCTACTGTAGGCAAACATTGCAAAATTCTTTTCGGAACTAGATCAGTGCGCGGATTGCTCAGCCAAGACAACGTTAAAGTTGGGAGTTCTGTCATAAATCAGCAGGTGCCAATCTTAATTCTTTGTAGCTTGACGTTGTAAAGATGTTTTTAACGTTAAATGTTCAAACAAAAATGTATCAGGTTTTCACTGAGGTAACACGGGAAGGATTTTTCACGTTCTTGAATGCACGGTATGATGGGGTACTAGGACTAGTATTTCAGGATCTTGCTGCAGGACGAGTAACGCCAGTATGATAAATCTCTCTATTTTGTTCATAGATTAGTAGTATTACTTACTTTTTCGACAATTTTCTACTCCTTGTATGGCTGAAGCCAGTTGCATCTCCGTCTCTAACTGATAGCTGAACCTTCGATTCAATTTGTTTATCTTACTTTCCTGTTAAGTCTATTTAAAAAAGATCTCTTTCCTGTTTTGGCAACTTTCACGACAATGGCAGGTATAATATGTTGCTTCAACGTGTCGTTACTCAGCCAATATTTTCAGTCTGGCTGAATCGAGATCCTAAATCTAGCCTCAGGGGTGAAATTCTCTTCGGATGTGTAGATAGTACTCACTTCAGTGGTCAGCATACTTATGCCCCAGTTGCTCAAAATGGTTACTGGGAGGTAACTAATTATACAAAGTAGAGTATTTTATGCATGTTGTTTCATATTTTTCTTCATATTGTGTCGAGTTTGTTACATTTTGCAGATTGAAATAGGCGATCTTTTTTATCGGAAACAATTCAACAGGTATTATATTCACAAACTTATATTGATGCTTGTGACCATTTCAGCTAAAAGCTTACATAACTTCTGCTATTTCTCGTCACAGGTCTTTGCAGAGGTGGTTGTCCAGCAATTGTGGATACTGGAACATCTTTTCTTGCTGGTCCGACTGTATGTCTTTTGACAATTGCTCATATTTCTTAATCTTATTCGCGATGTTTTCATTTTTTTTTCACATCTGTCTATGTAATTTCTCGATGACTATTTTGACTCGAATCAAACATGCCATTGGAGCAGAAGGATTTGTTAGTATGGAATGTAAAACCGTTTTCTTGAATTACGGGAATCTAATTTGGGAAAACTTAGTCTCAGGCGTAAGTTCTTTTTCTACTTCTCGTTGTTCATGCCCTTCCGCAGATTCTAAAGAGGTCTTTTCGTGGCCTATGTTGCTCAGATCCTTCAAAAATGTCACCTTTCTGTGTTTTTGGAGGTTCCGACACTGGTGCTGAGGCAAGGACCCGAGCAACACAGTTCCTGGCTCAACTCTGTATGCATATTCCACGCTTGAAATGCTTGAACATCTCACTGTTTTGTCACTGCAGTTACAACCAGAAAGAATTTGCCACAGAATTAGTATCTGCAAGCGTAACAATTCGTCTGGTGTGAGGTTAGAATTTTGAATCCTCTCCTAATTTCCCTCAGGTGATGTTGGTTTAGAGAGTTGAAACCGAGACTTTTATTGTAAACGAATCCAACCACGAGCAGCAAATGGTGGCTAGAAGTTTAAAATTGGAAACGCATCGAGATGATGAGACCCCTTTATGTGCTTTCTGTGAGACGGCGGTTTTCTGGATGCAAGTACAACTTAGAAAAGAGATGACAAAGGAAAAAGTATTTGAATATGTTAATCAGGTATATCCATTTTTATGTTGCTCGAATTCTACAAAAATAATGAATAACATTTAGAGGATCTGATACACATCAGCTTTTGTTTTGTGTTGAAGCTATGTGAGAAGCTTCCAGATCCTCAAGGAAATTCGTTCATCAACTGTGACGTGTTTTCGCTGCCACATATCACAGTTACCATTGGGAATAAGCCTTTCCCCCTTTCTCCAGATCAAGTAAGTTGTTATCAACTCGCCTCGTTTATTTGCAGCACAGTTCAGATTACTGTATGTTTCTACAAGATCTTTTACAAGTCCTTCCCACTTTGTCTGCATATTTGGAGTGATGATGTTTAAATAGTTCTATGCTTTTGAAGAATAATCAACCATACTGTGCTTTGGAAGGACTCAAAACTGAAGCTCCCGAAAACCTTTGTAGATGTAACAATTACTAGTGCTGTCTGAGATTGTCAAAATTTCGCGTAAGTTTATTGAAGTAGAAGAGAAACCACAGACAATCGTCTATGTTCTGTTGGATCAGGGGATCAACAAGGAGACTACTGTTAACCCCATGAAAGCTCGACTATATAACTAAACTAACTTTCTCTCGGGCTGTAGGATGGTTTTTATTATCGTCCAGCTTAACGTGCTATTGCAATGTGCATACAAGAAGCACTTTTATTCTTACACAACAAAGCTCGAATGATGGGTGTTGGGATGGTTTCATCGAGGTCAATGTGCCATTACAACGTTGCATACTAGAAGCACTTTTATTCTCACATAATAAAGCTCGACTAATTAAACACCTAACGTGCTATAACAATGTGAATGCCAGAAATGCTTCTATTCTGTAGCTCGGCTAAATAAACGAACTTTTTCTGGGGTGTAAGGGTGGTCTTTTTCGTTGAGCTTGACGTGCCATTACAATGTTGCAGACTAGAAGCAACGTTATTCTTAGGAATCGATCTGTTCTCTATCTTTCAAAGACTAACTACTTTCTGCCCTGATTTTGGTAATAGTATGTTATCAAAGTTGAATACAACTATGGAGCTCGCTGTCTCAGTGGATTTACAACTTTGGATGTGCATCCACGACGTCCCCTCTGGTAAAAGATATATAAATTGTTTGCGCGAGTTACTCTGAATATTTTGCTGCCTCATCATTTAACTTACACACGATGTCTATGAGAGTGTGATTTTTCAAGTTCTTGATATTGCCAGGGTTCTTGGAGATGTTTTCTTGAGAGCATACCCACACTATTTTTGACTTTGGTAATCTACAAGTTGGATTTGCAGAAAGTGTTTAAAGCATATTTTAAGAGTTGTGACCAAAATATATCATAAAATTATTTTATTTCAAAAAATTTGTAACTCGAAAGTAGCAAGAATTAAATAACAGTTAGTTAACTATCTGAACTTTCACATTCTCGAAGTCTTGTAATCCTCCACATTTGGAGGTAGCTATATCAATGAAATACATCTTAACTACATTTTATTTTTTATTCCATGATTCACAATTAATATATGTACATATATATATATATATATATATATATATAAAAGATCTTTTATGTATAATGATATTTTGAATATTAATAAATACATATTTAAATGTATATAAAATTAATAAGTTCATATAAATTAATTTAGTCGTAGCGTTTCAATATAAAAACTTCTAACAGCGTAAAGTCAAAACTCCATCTCCGCACGTCCTATACACGTCTCCCTTCCAGTGACCCAATTCCCGAAAAAAAATATAGTGCATTACCAAAATTCCGGCGAGAGCAAACTGAAAAGTTCGTCGGTCGTAATGGCAATCGGAGCCGGAGTGAAGTGTTGCAAGGTGTTAGCTTTGTTAGCTATTTTAGTATTTAGCTTCGTCGGCGACTTATCGGCGTTATCGGTGACGGTAAACGACGTAGAGTGTGTTCAGGAATACGTGCTGTATGAAGGCGACACAATTTCGGGGAACTTCGTTGTTGTAGATCATGATATCTTCTGGAACTCGGATCATCCCGGCATCGATTTCACTGTATGACTTCTTTTTTGCCCCTTTCGCTGAAGTATAAATCCTTGATTTTTATGGCTAGTTATTTGAATTTGAAGTTGATTTAGTTTGACTGTATCTAGATCCTGTTTTTATTGATTGAAGAGGGAGGACAACAACAATATACATGGTGTAATTCTATAGGTAGGGTTTGAGGAGGGTAGAGTAGAGTGTCTTCCGACCTTATCTCTACTCTCTGAGGTAGAGAGACTAAGAGAGGCTGTTAATGATAGATCCTTGGCTTAAAATCAAGCATTTCCAAGCAGTTTGAGATTAAATAAGGAAATCACCTTTAATTATGAGCTTGTATACAAAAAAGTTGACTTGTTATCTGACCTCAGGTTGTGGTGTAGACAGATAGTGGTCAATGAGCTGGGAGGAGAACCATGGGGTTCAAATTCATAACACTAGGTGATTTCTCCCATCTGTCCAAGTGATGGGTAGGTAGAAGGTATTTGATGGAATAGTCAAGGTAGGATCATCAAAAATAAAATAAACTAATCATATGCGCTAATCTGTAGTAACTCCAAAGTACTCCAAGAATTTACAAAAAAATGTAAAAGTGCTTATATGTGAAAAGGAGTTGACTTGAAGCTATCTGGTTTCTTTGCTCCATTTGTCCTCTTTATGCACCTGAAAGTACTGATTTTGACCATCTTCCTCGTTCTAAATCCTCAGGTTCTTCCCCAACTTGTTTGCAACTACTGTTAACCTTCCATTTACCTATCTTCCATCAAGGCATTATAAATGAAAACAACTTTGAAAGAATTTTATGGATGCTTATTATTAGACTTCTAGTTTTGAAGTTCTTTCTTGACAGTAGAGACACTTTTCACCGTGATAATGGGAAAGATGTATTTGGTCTTTTATCATATATGCCTTTTTGATGAGAAAATGGTTCTTTGATATCATCTTAGGAATAAACTCTTGACATTTTTGAAAGAACACCATAAGAAACCATCAAAATCTTGGGAGTTTGTCCCCAAGACAATTCTTAACTACTTACTAATCCTTCCTAAAAATTCCTCTCCAGCCACTTCCCTTCTTATCTCCTATCTCTCCCCCTTCCTTTTCCCCCATAATGTATAGCTAAACGCTAGATTCTCCTGTCTAGGACTCCAAAATGACATACCTCCCTATTTAGATGTGTATGGAACCCTTCGATTGCACTCCCACCTGCTCTCCTCCCTTGCACACTAATCCCTACAACTCAATATTTCTAGGAAGTTTTCTTCATTTGTTGACTATAGCTTGAGCACTTAAAATTTTTTGTATACAATTCTTTCGTTTAACCATATCACCCTTCAATTATTCCTGCGACCACTTTCTGGAGCAATTGTGATTGAATCACATTTGTTTATGAACATACAGAAACTTTTTGTCTTATTGTTTTTCTTTGCGTCTAGATTTATATTTGCTTTCTTCTTTTTCTTCTTCTTCAAAAGGAGTTCTTAGCTTTGAATCTGCATCATGCGTATAGCTGCCAGGTCTCTCTACTTAGATTACTTAGAAGTTAGAAGAAGAACAAAAGAAATTGAAGGTAGTCCCTGGCTGGACTTTACTTAAATTGAAATCGAGTTGCAATTTCTTTGGTAGGCATATGGAATGAAAATCACCGAGGAGAATGTTTCCAAAAAAATATTGGTTTGTTCAAGGGTTGTTGTGTTAATTGTTAAAGTTCTTGTAGAATGATCTTAATTTTCGATAAGTTTAGGAAAATAACTTATTTTCTCCTTCCTGTGATGTTGTTTTAAGATGGAAATCATTAAAAGAGAGGAAAAAGTGTAAAGCTTTGAGAAGATCGACATTTTGACAGGAGTATAAGTGTATAACCTAGGACAAATCTTATTCTTCTTTGATTTCTGTGCCTAAATACTATGCTAGATGCTCCCTGTGTTGTCTAAAACCTAGCATCGATATTACTATTCTACATTGTCACTTACCACCATAATCCTCAAAACCATCCTCCAGGACAACCATATGTCCCATTTTTACTTCTAACACATAAAAAGATGATTAATGAAATGTTTTCGTCCACTAAAGCCTCCTAATACTTTTTATGTGGAAATATATTTTCTATTAGCTAACTTGAGCTTAAAATTTGTTTTATGTTTAATTGTCTGCAATAAGTAAGCAAAGCATATTTTACTTCTCTTTTGATACCCATTGAATAAATAATTTATATCTCTTTTGTTTATTTATTCTTATCCTTGCTCTTTGCCTCTTTCTGAGTCTATAATAGACAGTTGGTTATCAATCTATGATTTGTGATGTGTGAAGACAATGAAGTTTTTGCCTTTTAGCATAATTAAAAGTTGAAACCAGTGCTTAACCACAGTGTTGTCAAAGGTGTGCTTAAAGCACACTTAAGCCCTAAAGTTGAGCGTTTTGTCTCACTTAATGTGTGCTTCATTGTTGTCATCAATTTTCTAAGACATACTTCTCCTTACAAATCAGCCTCTTCTGCAGAATGACACTAAACAGTTGATATTTCACTTTATTATTAAAAAATTCAATTTATTTGTTCATATATTTGTCACTCATACTTACAATTATTAGTCTTGGACTAAACATATACATTTGTACTTCTTTCTCTTTTTGTCTTTTTTCGTTAAAGCCCATACTGTATTTGTGCTTTGTCCCTAAAGCCATAACAGACCTTAGAAGTTTTCTGCAGTTTTTGTTTTTGATAACACTCTTCAGTGCACAAAATCCATAAGACTATTGCTTTGGGCATTGATCCCATATGTCCTTTAAGAAACATCCTTTATATTGAAACAAGAGTGTATTAGAGCTTTGTGGAATAAGCGAGAGGGCAGTTAGTTTGATAGCTTAGTACTTCTATATCTACAAACTTCATGATTTCCAAATTTCTTCATGTTGGGTCTGTTGTTGTCATTGCTTAGCTATTGCTCTGCTAAGACGAGGTTGGCGTTGGACTGACCTATGAGCATCTGCCTACTTTTGAATCCCCAATCTGTCAAACAGAGCTATTTTATCTGATCTAAGAGGCCAGTGAAACTTAAGCATTAAATCATAAAATTAGATGTTTGGATTACCTAATCCCACTTAGATCCTATGTGTTTGATGTTCTCTTAAGAGACGACCCTCAGCTAGGATTGACCCTCTCATTTGATCTAGCTTAGGATTTACCATTTGTCTCACTCAGCATAGATGCATCACTGAGACAGATCTTTCAAGCATCCTTTGCCGAGGGGCAATCTTATAAACCAATACCTATTGAAGCATCTTACACAGAGTGGTACTACTCAAGTAGAGATTAGAGTAGTTCCTGATTGCTTGTTAGATTTTGTTGGAGAGAATGAAATAGATATGAAGAAGGAAAAGCTCAGATATCAGATGTTAAGTTACTACATTATCAGAATAGTGACTGCCATATAAATACATGAAAAAATAACTGGAAAAACTAAAGAAAAGGAGTAACATAAGCTATGATTATCTCTAATAACTAAAGCCTAAAAAATAGGAACAACTTAATCAGATTCTGCACAACACTGCAGCTGATTTATTCAACTTAATCCTACTCTTAAGTTATATTTTGAGATACAACTAATCTCTAGCTTTTGAGGCACTACTTTCAACACTCCTTGACTCAAGAGCAGCAACACCAAGTCTTTTTTTGAGAAACTCAAATCTTGCTCTAGGTAGAGCCTTCGTCAAGATGTCCGCATTCTGAAAATCAGTTTTGCAGTGCACCTAGGCTATGTCTCCATTCTGTTGTACCTCCCTCAAGAAATAAAGCTTGATCTTGAAATGTTTAAACTTTCCATGTGAAACAGGACTATTTGCAATTGAAATTGCAGCTTGATTATCAACAAAGATTTTAGTGCTCTTCTTCTGCTCCATGTACAAATCTGCCAGCAACTTCTAAATCCAAAGAGCTTCATTCACAGCTGACGCAGCTGCAATGTACTCTGCTTCAGCTGTAGATTTAGCTACTGTATCTTGCTTCTTTGAACACCAAGAGAACATGCCAGAGCCAAAACTAAAACAGTAACCTGAGGTGCTTCTCATATCATCTGAGCTGCCAGCCCAGTCACTATCAGAAAATCCAAGAAACTGAAAATCTGATTTTTTTTTTGAACATTATGCCAAAATTTACAGCACCTTTAACATATCTAAGCACTCGTTTAGCTGCGTGAAAATGAATTTCACTAGCACAATGCATATGCCTTGAAAGTAACTCACAGCATAAAGAATATCTGGCCTCGTTGCAGTCAAGTATATTAAGCGACCTATCAGGCTCCTATAAAGTCCTTCATCAACCTTTTCAGCTCCATCTTCTTTGCAAAACTTCTCCTTTTGATTCATAGGAGTTGTTGTAGACTTGCATTCTTCCATTTTGAACT
>JAOTQJ010000072.1:153314-176606 GCA_025642045.1 Solanum sejunctum | reverse complement strand
AAAGATAAAATTTATACCATATTTTTTACTATTGTCTTTTATAAAATTATAAATATGTAGTATAATTTATATCATAAAAAATATAAAAGCTTAATAAATAAAAGAACAAATATAAAAAAATTAAAATATTTATTTTAAATTTTTAAAAAAAATTAAAAAATTCAAATAATACGAGAGAAAAGGGAGTATTATTCTAAATATTTTTATATATAATCAAGGTGATGTAGCACTTTGAAATCCAACTAACAAGATGCATGATGTATATGCAATGATCATGTTGAGTTAAATTCAATGGCCTTTGACTAGCTTGGTTGGCCAATTTTATTAAAAGCATTTGTCTTCTTCCCTAGATAGTGAAGAAGAAAAGTTTAATTTTAGGACCACGTTCGAATCTAGCCTTAAAATAGGCAAGGTTCATTCATTGGAAAAGTTAAAGTGCTTTAAATTATTCTTATTACTTGTCCCCAAAATAAACAGGAACTATAGTTGTTTGTACAAGTTTGAATTCAAACTTATTTTAAACACAGGATTCCTGGAAAGTACTTTATATGTTTGTATTAATTTACGGGTTAATAATTAAACTTTTTTATAGTATTTTATTTATTTAGTTTTTTAAGCCTCCCTTTATCGGTGATGTTTGTACAAAGGGTGCACTATTTAATGATTCATAACCATAGATTGTTGCTTTAGAGTTTGAGTTTTTTAATTTACTTATTCAAATTTTAACTTTAATCTTTACGGAGTTAATAACAGAACATTATTTTGTGGTTGTTTTTCATGTTGAATCATTAGCTTGAGATTGTTTTTGATACTACACTTTCTATTAAGATATCATTGATACTAAATTGATCTTCACGTGTTTGTTATCATTCAGATATATTTTAATATAATTAAAATTTTAAACTATTAATTTGTCTTATTTTGTCCAAAAAAAAAAACCCAGAAATTTGTCTTATAGTCCAAACGGCTGTAGATCTTTGTCTCACTACATTGCTGACATATATCAATGATTCAGTATAATCCGTACAAAGGAATCAAATATTTTATTTCTTAAATTACACAAGTAATATCTCCCTCCAATAATTTATTTTGAACTTAACCTTATAATATAAAAATCACCAACTTATTGTCCAAAATTGAAACTACTGTCAAGACATTAAACTACAATAACAATATGACCCATATACATTTTTGGAAAAAAAAAATAGGATTGAAGAAGGATAAGATATAGTATATAATTTTTATTCTTATTTCTATGGAGATATTGTTGTTATTTTTGATAGATTTTCAATTTAAGAATAATATTGAAAGTTTGAAAAGAATGTTATAATAGAAAGTCAGGAAGAAGAAAATTCAAACAATAAGATTAATAAGAATAACTAAATTAAAGAAAATAAAAATGATAGTGGAATTGATGAATAAAATAATTTCGACATAATAATAATACTAATAAAAGAATAAATAGGTGCTCCAGATTAGAATTCTATCTATGGCCAAGAATAAAATAGATTGTGTCAATATCAAATTTGTGATATTCTAATCTACAGCTTTAAATGAATCTCCATCGAAAACATGTCTCAATGCACTACAACCATTACTTTACTCTTTTTTACGTGATTATAAATTCCATAAAATTTTATTAATTTTAATAGAATTTATTTTTTTGGAGCTGATGTAACAAAATATACGAATCTTCCAACTGAATCAACATAACTTTAATCCAAATTTTATTTTTAAAAATGAAAATTCAAACTTATGCTTGTTCTAGAATCTCTACCACTAAAAATAAAAAAAAATTCCCACTGAAAATAGAAAAAATTCTTACTTACTTAATTATCCTAATTTAAAATTATATAATCAATAAATTAAAAATATATCATATTTTATAAATCATCTTTTATTAAACTTTTCTCCATCTACTAATAATTTTTCTATTAAAATATTAGTTGTTATAAATATCAAAATATTGTCAGAACAAAGAAGTTTGTTATAGACAAATCTGACTGCATATAATTTATAACATGCATGGCAGGTTACTCAACGTGTGCTTATGTGGGTTGTTTTAGGAGAAGAAATACGAGGGTTTTTGAAGGTGTAAAGAGTGATTTTCAATAGTTGAGGAATAACCTCTTAACCCTTATTTGTTTTTTGGTGCATCCATGAGATTCTTTAATGTATAGATTTAGCATCACTAATTTCTCACACTTCCTTAATAAAAGTTATGATATATTAATCGAGTGGTCCAAAGAAAATCATTACATAATTTAATTCCTAAATTCTCCCTCCATTGTAATTTTCTTTTAATTATTATAATTATTTTCGAGAATTAAATAATATAATTTTTGATTAATATTTTAATATATATTTATTACTATATAAGTATAATATTTTTATTTGAATAATTTTTAAATATTTAATTTTTTAAAAAAATATTAAATTAATACTCCCTCTATCTCAAATCATTTAAATTTTTAAAGTTTTTTTTAAGTCTCAAAATAATTGAATTATTCAAAGTTCAAAATAAATATTTGAATTTTTTTTATATTTACCTATTCATTTATTGAATTTTTATATTATTTAAGAGATAAATTATATTATATATTTATAACTTTATAAAAAATAAATAACTAAAAGTATTTTAATATATATAGGAAACAACCTCACTATTTCTATGAGGTAGCGGTAAGGTCTGCGTACAAGTTACCCTCTCCAGACTCCACTTATGGAATTACACTGGGTATATTGTTGTTGTTATTGTTGTTATATTTTAATATATATGCATTGACTCATAAATTTAATTAAAATTAAAAAAAATATAATTTAATTTTAAAAATTTAATCATGACTTGCACAAGCATAACATGGTGAGTAAAAAAAAGTGAAGTATATTTTATTGATAACCAATCTACTATAAAAGAAAATGAAAACCACAAACTCATTTAGAGCTTAAGCCTCAAAGAGAGAAAAGAAGAAGAGCTCTCTGCAACTCCAATGGCGGCCATAAGCTCTCTTTCCCTCAAAACCCCAACAAAGCTTCAATCTGTAACCAAAACCCATTTCTCCATACCTCTCAATCTTCCTTTTCCATGCAGTTCCAAATCCAAAAGAACCGGGTCAATCGGGTCCCGGACCCGAATCCGTTGCGGGTTGTTGATTGAACCGGACGGAGGCAAACTTGTAGAGCTCTTCATTGAGAAATCACAAAGGGAATTGAAGAGAGAAGATGCTTTAAAAATGCCCCAAATTAAGCTTACAAGGATTGATCTTGAATGGGTTCATGTGTTAAGTGAAGGATGGGCTAGTCCATTGAAAGGGTTTATGAGGGAATCTGAATTCCTCCAAACTCTTCATTTTAATTCCATTCGTCTTGAAGATGGTTCTGTTGTTAACATGTCGGTTCCTATTGTGCTCGCCATTGATGATTCTCAGAAGAATCAAATTGGTGGGTCGAACAGTGTTGCACTTGTTGGTGATGAAAACAAACCCATAGGCATTATAAGCGAGTAAGAGAAATTTATGTGTTTTATTTTTGATTTCCGCATAATTTTGAGCAGGAAGGCAAAAAAAAGTAATTTTTATTCCCATTTATCCAAGCTTATTGGGTAGAATTATCCCGTACCTGTGCTGGTGGGGTCAATAGGTACCTATGGAATCATCCCATGGAAGATAACAAGTATGCATGGAATTAACCATATGTCCAAAAGTCTTAGTGGATAGAGTTATTTGTACCTGTGTTGGTGGGAGGTAGCAGGTATGGTGAATTAGTCAAGGTGGATGATGCGAGCTAGTTTGGATACCACAGTTATATAGAATAAGAATTAGGATCCATTAAAAGTTATTTTCAGCATTGATGTGACTGTTAGTTTAATGTTTTAGTTCACTATATGCAACGAAATCTAAATCATAATATTAAACAAATTGTTGACTGTGTGTAGATATTTTTGTTTGAAAGTATTTTTTTTTTTAATGGTTTGCTTTGGTAAGCAGCAAATATTTTGAATTGATTATGGGACTTATTTAAAACCTAAGTTGGATTTTTTATGCCAGTGCTCTATTGTTGCAATTTTCAAGTGGCAATTCGGGTGACATGTGTTGGGTTGTAATCTTCCTTTTAGGATTTGGAGCAAAGTTTAAACCTTTATAGTATAATGGTACTCGATGAAAAAAACAATCGTTTGTAGTAACTGTCTACCTGGAAAATTCTTAGATAGGATATCACAGTAGTTTACCATGTGAAATTGACTTATTTGAACAAGCATCTCTGTCTAAAGAGAAACTAAATGTGATTCAGTGTTATGATTTAGTGCTGCCCATAATGTTAACATGATAAGTAGGAAAGAATAAAACTTGTTTGTACCTCTTTGTTCACCACAATTGTGGTTTTTTTTTTTAGGATGCATGAAAAGAACATCCATTCTCGAAAAGAATCAGCATCATATTATGTTTTTCCCTAGATAGTTGGCTCACCAACCTTCGAGTTGAATTTCTGAAATCTCTCATAAGAAAGCAGAAGCTCGATTATGTTTGTTTTTGTTTAGGGATGAGTGATAGTAATTCATCATGTGCTTTGACTTTGTTCGTCCTAATAAGATTTTTAGTTGGTTTCCAATTGCTTTTATATAGATTAGCGTGTTGATCATTCTTTTTTTAGCAAATCTTCCTTCACTAAACAATTACCAGCTTGCAATCAGCTTTGTTGTAAGCAGGAAGATGCCTATGTTTCCTCATCGTCTGTTCAGTTTTCTTTTGCAAATCAAAGTATAAGAGAGTCTCAAAAAACTTGATACACTGATGGAATATCTTATGTAATATATTTCTTGAATCCAATATCAGTGATCTTCTTTGTTGATGTAGTGTCTGAAATTGCCCAAAAGGGCTAAACTAACCTGTGATCCACTCAAACGAGTGCTTTATATATTTCCAAATGTTTCTTAGATATTGATTAGACTGATATTCTGCATTGGTTATTTGGCAACTGATTCAGCCCTTTTTTCTACTATTACTAAATTTTATCATGTTTACTAGCTGCTTGTCAGCAACATAAGTATGTCTGCTGTCTCTCTCAAGTCTGATGCCTTTTCCTGTTAATTTGGTAATTGTAGTATCGAGATCTACAAGCATAACAAGGAAGAACGGATAGCAAGAACTTGGGGCACCACTGCCCCAGGTCTTCCTTATGTGGACGAAGCTATAACTCATTCTGGAAACTGGCTAATTGGTGGTGATTTGGAAGTTATTGATCCAGTCAAGTACCATGATGGTCTTGACAGGTTCCGGCTTTCACCTGCTGAACTTCGTGATGAATTTACGAGGCGTAATGCAGATGCAGTTTTTGCCTTTCAACTGAGAAATCCTGTGCATAATGGCCATGCACTGTTGATGACTGACACACGTCGGCGACTTCTTGAGATGGGATATAAGAATCCTGTCCTTTTGCTTCACCCTCTTGGAGGTTACACAAAGGCAGATGATGTTCCACTTCATTGGAGAATGAAGCAACATGAGAAGGTTTGTGCTTTTGTTTTTTTTGCCTGTATTTCTGTTTTTGGCATTAAAATAAGGCACTGAAACGCTACCCTACTTGGATTTCTTCTCCCCTTCACCAGGCCAAGCCCTCACATTCCTTTTTGCTCAAAGGTCCTTCTAACGTCCATCCCCTTCTGAACGCATCTGTTCTTGTGTTAATTACTGCTTAAAGAAAGTAAAACAGTTCTTAGTTTTTTTTGATCCCATTTGTCACGGAAATTCCAGATAAAATTTTATTCGCCTTCTCGTTTTGAGTTGTGTACTGTCATAGCGTTGCTTTCTAACTCCTATACACGACTGAACTCTTCGCAGGTACTTGAAGATGGCGTGCTTGATCCTGAAACGACTGTGGTTTCTATATTCCCATCTCCCATGCACTATGCTGGTCCAACTGAGGTGCAGTGGCATGCAAAGGCTCGCATCAATGCAGGTGCTAACTTTTATATTGTGGGACGAGACCCAGCTGGAATGAGTCATCCTGTGGAGAAGAGAGATCTGTATGATGCAGATCACGGCAAGAAAGTCCTCAGTATGGCTCCGGGACTAGAACGGCTGAATATCTTACCCTTCAGAGTATGGCATCAAATTAGCCGTGTTTAAAGTGCAACAAGTCTTCCCTTTTTCTCGAATGCTAATACAAAATTTTTCTTGTAGGTGGCTGCATATGACAAGACTAAGAATGGAATGGCTTTCTTTGACCCCTCGAGGCCTCAAGATTTTATCTTCATTTCTGGCACCAAGGTTTCTATCTCTCCATTGGCTCTCAGTGTTTTAACTTATGTTGCTCGGACTCTTCCGGTATTTGTTGGATCTTCCAAAAGTAATGCAGTTTTGGAGGATCCAACATGGGTGCAAATAGTACTTTTGGGGCATTCGAGCGACATAGATTTTACCCCATTGCACCCCCAATTCCCCATAAAGGACCACTTCGTTACATTTTAAGATGCTCCTGCTCAGAGTCTTCAAAAATGTCAGCGTGTACGTGTCGGATCTTCCGAAATTTGTGTAATTTGGAGGATTTGACATAGTTGCGGCAGTTTTTTGGAGGGTCCGATCAACATAGGTTTTACCCACTCCACCCCCAACCCCTGGAAATGACCAACATCATATGATGCTAGATAAAAACAAAAACGATGCTAGATCGATTATTCTGTTGCTGTCCAGCGATCAGTATTCCTCCATTAATGCTGCCTTCTTTTTTTTCTCCAGATGCGAACACTTGCAAAGAACAAGGAGAACCCTCCGGATGGATTTATGTGCCCCGGCGGTTGGAAGGTTTTGGTGGAGTACTATGATAGTTTGGCTTCAGCTGAAAATGGCAGAGTTGCTGAACCTGTGCCTTCTTGAATGTATCATCATTGTGAAAGTGAATTACAACATATTTGGGGTAGAAAAATTAACTTTTTTCTCCCCAGTATATGGTGTTTGAAGATTATTTTGACATTATTCTCCAAAAGACAAATAATAATAATAGTGAAGCATGGTATAGGTTGAGGAAAAAGTTTCTCCTATCTTGTAAATTATAGTGCTAAATGTATCCACACATCTATGATGCCACCCATGTTATAGGTTCTTGCATTCATGAAAATGAGTTTCCAAGTTTTCAGGATGGATTTACTATGTAGTATAGAGGTTGGAGAGTTGCATCATATGTATTTCATTCTTTTGCATAGATGAAAACATAAGTTTAGACACATTTGTTTTCATTCATCGCTCTGGCTTCAGTTATCATATTATTTGTTGTTATTGTTCTCTTCTCCATTGTTTTTCACTATGGCTTGTTCATTATTATATTTACATTACATATTTGATATCTTACTTGAAACGAGGGTCTATCAGATACCACATCTCTAAGATTGAGGTAAAACTGCATATACATCACCTTCTCCAAATTTCATGACTCTCTAACGTACTCGAAAACCATAACATGGTGTTCTGCTCAAAGTGCTCAGACACACGTGGATCGTTATGTTGATTTTCACGTGTTTGGCACATGACTTATGTACGAAACATAATTGATAAATTGATAGTCAAGCATTCGCTTCAATGCCCCCGAGTTATTTGGCTGAGATCTCGTCTAATTAGACTAGTTTCAATGTTAGCCTCAATCGTCCCAAGTTATATAGCTCAAATCTCGTCCAATTAGACTAGTCTCAAATAGCTAAATTTTTTGAGTCTAGGGTGTTACGGGAACAAACTCTTGTCTCCATAACATAAGGGTTGTTATTTTTGTTGACCAACAATCTCTTTCACTCAATACTCTTCAATAAAAATTCAATCTTTACCCAAAAACCCATTTCTGCCTACCTCTGGATAAGACCCGGGTCAACCATGTCCGAGACCCGAACCCATTCCGGGTTGTTGATCGAACCCGACGGCGGCAAGCTTGTTGAGCTCTTCGTTGATGAATCACAAAGAGATTTGAAGAGAGAAGAAGCTTTGAAGTTGCCCCAAATCAAGCTTACAAAGATTGATCTACAATGGGTTCATGTGTTAAGTGAAGGATGGGCTAGTCCATTGAAAGGGTTCATGAGAGAATCCCAGTTCCTTCAAACTCTTCATTTTAACTCGATTCGTCTTGAAGATGGATCGGTTGTTAACATGTCGGTTCCGATTGTGCTCGCCATTGATGATTCTCAGAAGAATCAAATTGGTGGGTCGAGTAGTGTTGCACTTGTTGATGATGACAATAACCCCATTGCCATTCTAAGCGAGTAAGGCCCTTTTTTTTGTTCTTCAAATCATTTTTCGATTTTGAATTAATCGTAAAAAAAAAAAAACATTTTTGGCAAGTTTCATAGCTCAATTATCCATTTTTCTATTTATGTGCTTTGACTATCACCTTTTCGCGAGTTTCATATTAGCCTACAAATGCCTGCATTCGATTGGGAACAAATATTTGGGCCAGCTCAAGATCGAGGTGTGTTTTAATACAAAATTGGTGATGGTTTATGTGAGTTTCATACTTCAACTATCACTTGATTTGTATTAAAATACAACTCGATGTTGTGTTGGTTTACAAGCACTTATTGTCGATTGGGAATGAATATTTGGCCAATGTTAAGTATTGAGGTGTGTTTCTATAACAAAGAGAGTGATAGTTTAGGCAGGTAAAGAGAATAATAAATAGCTGAGGTATAAATCTTCAAAAAATGTGATAGTTTGAGTGTGTTTTTGACTATTTAACTCTTTAATATTTTTGATTAATTCTATTTGCGTTCAGCTTTTACAAAAGTAAGCAGCAAACGAGAAAACACTTATAGCAGGAACCAGTGGCGGAGCAAGGATTTTTAGAAAGATCTTTTCACTAGCTACAAAATATAATTTTTCGTCGAAGATTGATACCCATATTGAATACATGTGGCTCCGCCACTAGCTGGTCTATGTGCATGAAAGGACACCCGGTTATATGTAAAAAGAATATGAATCCAGTAAACTGTTATTTTCAACATTGATGTGACTGTTACTTCAATGATTTAGTTCACAATATGCAACAGACTCTGAATCTTGTCAATGTTGGCTCATATGAGCTCACAGGGAATGTTAAACTAATTGTCTGCAAATATTTTTGCTCCAACTATGTTTTTTGGTTGTTTGCTTTGGTAAATTGTAAGCGTATGTGTTTCGACTGAACATGGGAGCTATTGGAAAGGGAAGTTGGAATTTTGATGCCTAGTGCTTACAGTTGTAAATGACAATTGGGTGACACTGGGTTGTTAATCTTCCTTTAGGATTCAAAGAAAAGTTTAAATCTTTATGGCATAATGGTACTCGAGGAAAAGAGCAATTTGTTTATAGTAAAAAGCACTGTTTTGAGGTATTTCTGTTATCGTAGAATGTTTCTTTTACTGTAAAAGAAATCCAAAGCTATTTATAAAATGTAGATGTTGAATCTAATGATTTTTACAACCATTTTCTAGTTTTCAGTCATGGTAAGTTTAACCATTAGGAATGCCACCTAGCCCTATATATATGATGTCTGGACGTGCTTGGTGCAGAGTTGCTCAAGTATGTCAGTTTTTATGTGTCCTTGCACTTCCCCTATTTGATGCATTTCTTTACTTTTTTCACAAATGAATTTCGAGACAGGTTTACCATGAAAAATTCTTCTACAGGATATCACAGTAGTTTACCATGTGAAATTGACTTATGAACAAGCATCCCTGTCTAATCAGAAGTATAAGAAGAGCCTCAAACAATTTGATAAATAGGTGGAATCTCTGTACGTAATATTTTTCTTTTGTCTTATATTAGTAATCTTCTCTGTTCATGTAGTGACTCAAATTGCTCAAATGGTGTTGACTAATTTTCGATTTACTCAACGGATGCCTTTTCAGTTTGGAATATATCTAGAGATTGATCAGACTAATATTCTGCATTGGCTGTTCAGTAATCCATTCACTCCTTTTTTCTCCTTTTACTAAACCTTTGGCATGTTTACCTTCTCATCAGTAGGGTGTCATATGGGCGAGTTGGCATGGATCTGTGCAGGTCAAAATTGGTGGAGTTAATGACCCGCCTAAAAATGATTTGGGCTAAAAAGCTGGTCATAGCGCAGCACGCCCAATTCTTACGAAGTTTTAGTTTCTTTGTGTGTTCTTTCATAATTTTTTAACCATCTAACAAAACTGTTTTTTCCTTTATTATGACTATATATTCTTTCTTGCATTTAATTTCTCTCCCTGTTAATTTGGTAATTGTAGTGTTGAGATTTACAATCATAACAAAGAAGAACGGATAGCAAGAACTTGGGGCACCACTGCCCCAGGTCTTCCTTACGTGGAGGAAGCTATAACTCATTCTGGAAACTGGCTTATTGGTGGTGATTTGGAAGTTATAGAACCAGTCAAGTACCATGATGGTCTTGACAGCTTCCGGCTTTCACCAGCTGAACTTCGTGATGAATTTACAAGGCGTAATGCAGATGCAGTTTTTGCTTTTCAACTGAGAAATCCTGTGCATAATGGCCATGCATTATTGATGACTGACACACGTCGGCGACTTCTCGAGATGGGATATAAGAATCCTGTCCTTTTGCTTCATCCTCTTGGAGGTTACACAAAGGAAGATGACGTTCCACTTCATTGGAGAATGAAGCAACATGAGAAGGTTTGTGCATTTCATTACCTGTCAGTTCTTGTTATAAAATAAAGCACTCAGACTCTGCGCTACTTGACCACGTTCTCTGATTAACGGCCAAGCTTCTGCAACCCGTTTTGCTCAAAGTCCTTGTTGATATCTTTTTACTTCATTGAGCATTTCTTTAAAAATCTTTCTCAAAGATAGTAGAAAATATCTCAGTTTCTTTTATTAATTTTGTGGCTGAAATCCCACATAAAATTTGATTTGCCTTATCAATTTGGCCATGTAGTGCCATGGGATCGCTTCCTAACTCCTATACACGACTGGCTTCTTCTCAGGTACTTGAAGATGGGGTACTTGATCCAGAGACAACTGTCTTATCTATATTCCCATCTCCCATGCACTATGCTGGTCCAACCGAGGTGCAATGGCATGCAAAGGCTCGCATTAATGCAGGTGCTAATTTTTATATCGTGGGACGAGATCCAGCTGGAATGGGTCATCCACTGGAGAAGAGAGATCTGTATGATGCAGATCATGGCAAGAAGGTCCTAAGTATGGCTCCGGGACTAGAACGACTGAATATCTTGCCTTTCAAGGTATGGAAACAAATTAACTATGGTGAAAGTGTTCACGTCTTTCCTTTTTATTTCCAAAACTCTAAACAATACTAAATTTTCTTGTAGGTGGCTGCATATGACAAGACTAAGAACGAAATGGCTTTCTTTGACCCCTCTAGGCCTCAAGATTTTATCTTCATTTCAGGCAGCAAGGTTCTTATCTCTCCATTGGCTTTTAGTGTTTTACCCTATAAATGTCGGTGCGTGGGTGTCGTATCCTTCAATAGTCGTGTTTTTTGGAGGATTCGATAGATATGCAGTAATATTTTTGGAGAATCCAAATTACATAAATTTTACCCCGCTCCCTGTCCAACTCCCCTTGAAAGGAAATGTCACACCCTAAACTTACACCTTGGATGTGGCCGGCACCCAATGCCATTGCTGGTCAAAACATAGTTCGTAAGTTTGAGGTGTTACAGGAGATCACTTCATAACATCCAATGATGCTTGGACTTACATAGTGTTGGTAGGTATGTGTTGGATTCTCCAGAAGTGGTGCAGTTTTGGAGTATCTGACTCGGGTGCGCTAGTGTTTTTGGAGAATTCGAGCAGCACACTCGCTCTACACCACCCTTGAAAAGGACCACTTCATTACATTCTAGGATGCTAGATCGCTTATTGTGCTGCTGGCCTTCCAAGATATGGCGTAATTCTTGTTTTCTTTTTCTTTCAGATGCGAACGCTTGCAAAGAACAAGGAGAGCCCTCCGGACGGATTTATGTGCCCGAGTGGTTGGAAGGTTTTGGTGGAATACTATGATAGTTTGGATCAAGCTGAAAATGGCGGAGTTTCTGAACCTGTGCCCGTCTGAATGAATCATCATTGAGTAAGTGAATTACAGCATGCTTGGGGTAGAAAAATTAACAATTTCCTCCCTAGTATGTGTGTCTGAAGATTTATTTTGACATTACTCTCCAAAAGACAAATAATAATAATAATAGTGAGGCATGGTATATAGGTTCACCATCTTGTAAATAATGGTGCTAAACATAGCTCGATGCACTAAGCTCCTGCTATTTGCGGAGTTCAAAGAAGGGTCAGACCATAACGGTAAGGGTCTATTCAACACGGCCTTACATTTTTTTGCAAGAGACTATTTCCAAAGCTCGAACTCGTGACCTCCTGAACATATGACAATAGTGTTAAATACAACAAGCTAAAGTTGGAGGGTACATTATATGTATTTCATTCTTTGAATTGATGAAAACATAACTTAGATATCATTTGTTTTCACTTAATGGAAGTTCCATTTGAAATCATGTAGATTTCAGTCTATTTAGTACATTTTTTTATTTCACGATTACTTGTCAAAGATATTTGGACACTTGAATCTCTACTTCGCGAGCTATCATTTTCACATGTTTTGGCCATGACTTTTTCACGAAACACAATTGACCGAGTCTAAAGATGAGTGGATAGTCCAACGGTCTCTACCATTACAAGAACCCTTCAATATGTTGAAGGGGTTCGATTAAATTCTCTTCATCATAAAGTTATAATTATTTAAATTAATAAAACATATAAATAAGGTGGGTGAAAACAATTATAAAATGTTGACTCACGTGAAAGAGAATGTCACACTAAAATCACATAAATCAATTCTTATTTTTATATTAGGAGTGGGAATGAAAGGTATTTTGTAGTCAAAAGTCTCATACACAAACCTTAGGAGGTACTTAAAAGACTTGACTTATTACAAAATTAATTTGTTTCTAATGAGGATAGAAACATGTCTTTCAACAAATTTAAGAACGTGGCTTTGAATTTTATTTCTTAAAGTTGCCAATTTCTGAGAGTGTCAATTGTATACTCCTATTATACGATATATTCAATATAATTTTATAAGTGATAGTAAGAGAAAGGTGATGTCTATTCAATAGATCGTAGATCATGAACTCGAGAAAAGCATATCAAAACATATTTGAATTTTTTTTTTTATAATAATGAAAAAGTCATCTTAGAATAATAGTAACAACAAATAATAGATAATGGAAGCAATAGCAATTTATATAATTGACTAAGTAATGATAATTAAATTTCTTTTGTTGTCATCAAACGTGGCAATTATGCATTATTCTCCCTTTCTTTAATTAATACTCCTATGGCTCATATTAATTGAATTTATAAGGTAATACACACATATTAAGAAAAGTATTTAAAGACAAAATTTATACCCTAGTTTTCACTATTGTCCTTTATAAAATCATAAATACATAGTGTAATTGATTTCGTAGAAAATATAAAAGTTTAATTAATGCAAGGGTAAATATGAAAAAAGTTTCAAACATTCATCTTGAACTTTGAAAAATTCAACTATTTTGAACCTTGAAATTTTTTTAAAAAATTCAATTATTGTGAGACGGAGGGATTATTAAGTCCATGACTAATTGCATTTTTATTTATTTGGTATGTCATTAGGATTAAACTAATATATTAGTTAACGTGCCTTATCGAAATTAGTTTACGACTAAATGATTGTTTATATGGGAAAAAGTAGGCTATAACCTACTCAAAGAAAAAAAAAATCAAAATAATCAGTAATTTTAACTTATTAACTCAAAAAGTCATGAAGGAATATCCTTTTTGAGGAATATCGTATTATTTAAAAAAAAATGTAATGAGTCTTATATTTTAATATGTTGAATCTCAAAACGAATACTGAATATCGATAAAAGAACCTATTGCATATAAACTAAGGGGTTGTGTGATTACAATTTTCATAGTCTTAGTCAAATAATCCTACAATTAATTTCTTGGCTATATAACATTGATATTGTTTTAAGAAATTAATAAAAAGAAATATAAATAAATATTTTAAATGATATATTAAAGTGTCATCATCATTTTAACAAATTCATCAAAGTTGACTTGACCATCTCCATCCAAATCTGCTTCTTTAATCATCTGTTCAGCTTCTTCTTCTGTTAATTTTTCCCCCAAGTTAATCATCACGTGCCTCAGCTGCAACAAATTCGAAATATTTTTAACGAATTTAAGTTATATACATTGATCGCTAGCAGTACATTATCAATATCTTATAAGTGAAATGATATTATGGATGATGTAATCATATGAGATTCAGTATCGTTGATTCGATTAATTCAAATATGCAATGCGTAAGTTTTACTAAACGAGGAAAAGACTCTCTGTTATGGATTATCAAAGTTAATCTTTCATCGATTGTCTCTTTTGCGTCTGACTATTTAATAAGTGATTCTCTTTTTATTTCTCTCGTAACTTATGAATATCTTATATCATATTTTAAAGAGACTCTGTTTTGAACAAGTTAAAAAATTTGTAACAAAACATAAAATCATTTACGATCTAAGATTTTATAAATTATTGAAAATATTAAACAATAATCTAATGATTTATTTGTAAAATTGAGTAAATATAATTAAGCATCAGATGTAAAAGGTAACTTTTCAATAACTATATATCACTTCTAAAAATAGAGATAATATTTAATTTAAATAATGTCTAACAAAAGGAAGATTTGCATAAAGCCATAATCAATCGATTGAACTCGAGATTTTTAATAATGATTCATAGAGATATCCTATTTATTTTATTATAATTCTTGTATATAGGTATAATATTATTTGAATTCACTCATTAAAAACTTATTGCGATTATTAATTAACAAATTAATAAAAAGTCAAAAGGAGCAAGTGCATTGTTCAGTGTGAACTGTGGAAAAATTCATTGCATTGACAGATTGGTTTCAAAATGAGAATAATAATAACCAAATAATTATCTAGGATATGAAACAACTGTAAAAATAAGAATATTTAAAATAATAATGACAGAAAAATTAACATGTGAGCCCCCTCACCTTCCCCTTAACTAGTTAATTATTATATTAATTAATAATCTAATTAAAATATTTACTAATTCCCTTTTTTTTTATTAACATGCTTTTATCTTTTTTCCTTGTCTTCAAGAACAATATGAGTACATGCCGTACATGATTGACTCCACTCCAAATATATATATATATATATATATTAAATTATTATAAGAGTACTTGAAAAAAAAAGTCTAGTAAATTCCTTTTTAAAATCACATAATATAATAATAACAATAATAATAAAAATAAAAGCACAAAATCAACTTACATCTGTAGCCGAAATATAATCATTTTGATCTTTATCGAACACCTTAAAAACTTCTTTAAGTTCTTCCTCTAAATCAGTATCCTGAAAAAAGAAAAAAAAAAATCATGTCCTTAAAACACTTGAAACTTACTAAGTTAGCATAATAACAGAGCCAAAAATTCTAATAAAAAATTAAAAAAATACATTAATAATGTCATTAAGAATTTATTGTTACTTTATCTGCACAGTATAATTTTCTAACGAAGAACCCCAGTTCCGCCATTGACTTACATAATTTAGACGGAGGAAAAATATAAATGAAAATTTCATAAAAATTTACTCGCATCGAGTCATGTCTGCAGCAAGCCAAACATATGCATGACATGTCTATTTCACTTAAAATCACTTAACAATGAGTTGATATAATTTAATGTAAACACTCGATATGATTAAATAAGATGTTGAAATTACCTTCATTTTCTTGGTGATGAGATTCAAGAATTCAATGAATTCCATGGTCCCATTATCATGATTATCAACATCAACTTCATTAATCATATTGCATAGTTCTTCCTCTGTTGGATTTTGATCCAATGATTTTATCACTGTTGCCAATTCTTCTATTGTAATGCAATCTAAAAATAAAATAAAGTAAAATCACCGAGAGTTATATCGGGATGAATATGATTAATTCGCCCTTAATCAGAAATTTAAGTACAAAAGAAATTATTGAAAGGAGCATTTTACTTTAATTAGCTTTATGCAACTTAAATCATTATTTAGACGAGATTTTAATGTTGATATCAAGTATTGAATGAGAGAAAAAAAGAAAGAAAAGATTACTAGTGCTCATTGTTATCGTCTCCATTTTGATTGGTTCAATGCTGGTACTAAATATTGAGAGAACAAATAACAATAACAATAATATATCCAGTGAAATCTGTACGCAGAACTTACACTACCTCAT
Organism: Solanum sejunctum; assembly: GCA_025642045.1. NCBI lineage: Eukaryota > Viridiplantae > Streptophyta > Magnoliopsida > Solanales > Solanaceae > Solanum > Solanum sejunctum. The sequence continues at coordinate 160,315 of JAOTQJ010000072.1, read as the reverse complement.
AGAGATAGAGAGTTATTTTCAAAAGACTCTCATCTCAAAAATATCAAACAATATAGAGAGAAAGAACAAAAAAATAAATGTATATATAAAATTAATACTAATAATTACCATCTACATCTTTGTCAAATAAAGTGATGGCTTCTTTGAATTGAACAAGATTATTTTCTTCCTTCACTGTTTTATCTGCCATGGTGTTTTCTTCTTGGATCTTTAAATTTGTTGAGTATACAGAGAGAGAGAGAAGAGACAGAGAGTTAAGTATATATAATGTTGGATGGGCTTTATTTATATTATATTATATATGTAGAAGAATTTAAAATATTAAAACTTAGATGTTTAATAAGAAAAAAAGAAAAAAAAAATGAGAGGAGTGAATAAGGGGTTTGATAAGAGAAAAGTTCTAAAGTTATATTTGATTTTAAATAAAATTGGCTTAATACATAGTCAACATCTTAAATTAATCAGGATATTTTATTTAGATATTCGAACTAAATTTTGTTTCAATTGAATACTTTTACTCCTAATAAATTATTTTAAATTAAATATTTTTTATTTAAATTTTAATTTTCTTTTTGTGTGTTCTCGTTCATTTATTATTTATTTACTTAACCACATAAAATATATTATACGCATTCACCTCAATGAGTCATAAACCTCAGGTGTTTTCAACTTGAGATTGATGTGTGCATCTAAGGGAGATGAAATACTTTATGTGAATAACCTAACTTCCTAATAATCGAATGAAAACACATGTACAATAAATTAAAATTTGAATCAAAAATACTTTATTAGGAGTTGAGATGTTTAATTAAAATATAATACTTAGTTCGACTGTAAATTAAATAGAATATCTTGATAAGTTTAAGAAATTGACTATATATTAAACCTTTAAAAGTTGTGAAATGAAACATTTTGATATTTTTATGACTAAATATATATATCATTACAAGTAAAATGAAAAATTTACTTAACCATCTCAAAATTTGAGCATTGGAAATGGAGAATCACAAATGGAAAATATTCCCCTCACCCCCACCCCCAAAATAAATTTAATATAGTGTGAATTTGAATTAGTGTAATATATAAGATTTTCTTTTTTAATATTTTAAGAAAACTTAAGGACACTATTCTCGAATGCACACTAGATAATATATGTTCTTGTGCAACAACTCATAGATCACGTAGGAGATATAAATCGCACTAGACAAATTTAATATATTAAGTTCGACTAAAAAGACAGTAAAAAAAAAGAAATCGATCCCAACCCTCCTCTACAAGATGATATCACCTGTTACATCATCTCGGTCATCTTTACAAAATGAAACATAGAAGATTTCTTTTGCTTTTTATAAAATTCTTTCAGAAGACATTTCCAAATGAAGACAGTCAAATTGAACTTTGACCGGTATTAGGTGTAGCTGTGGTCATGACTTTATCACGTAAGCCCTGCTTTTTTTTTTTCCTTATTAATCACCTAAGATTTATTGTCCCTATTAATTTAAAAGTTGTATAATGCAAAGGACATAGTGAAACAATTTATCCCAAATTATTTGTTGGTGTAATGATCTAATTTATTCTTATACTTGGTCCTGTTTATCATATGAACTTTTATACTCAGGATTTTGTCAATTGAATCTTTGTATCCACTTAAATCAACCATTTAAATCTTTTTGATCATTAACAAAGTTTATGTGGCAATTTAGTTGTGACTTGGCAAAAGAGCGTAATTCCACTAAAAAAAGAGTGTGAAATACCTATATTTAACAAAAACTAAAAAAATATTAGACAATAATTAAAAATAAAATATAATTAATTTCTTTTTCTTCTTCCCAACTACCTTCTCTTTCCATCTCCACGCGCCCCGTGCCCAACCCCCCACCTCCAATTTCTTTCTCTTTCTTCCTTTTCATCTCCATTTTTTCTTCCCACTTTCTTTCTCCCTAAATTACAAATGAAATTATGTTATAATTTATAAAGTGGTAGATTTCATAACTTTTTTTAATATCAAAACATTCAACAAGGAAAATTTTTAATAGTGCTTAGTATGCTTAGAAAATAGAAGCAAATAAAAGAAGGGAGCACCAAAAATACAAAATAATCATCCAAAAATTAGAAGTGAAAGCATTTTTCGTGAAAAAATGTGAGTGTATGCTCTTTTGAGAATAGCACTATCCAATCACAATGTCCTGCCCATTCCCATCCCAAATTTCATAAGTATTTTTGAAGTTTTATATGAGTTAATGTAAAGATAATAGTAGGTATTGAAAATCTCCATTAATAAGTTTGATAAAAGCTTTGAGAATAGTAAATGAATTTTGTGAATTAATGAAATTAAATTCAAAAATGCAATGGAGATTTGTTGGGTTTGTAATATTGAATTTATCGTGTAAAATTCAAAATAAATAGGTAAGAATTTCACCAGTTTGACATGAATTTGGTGTTCAATTTGAGAGTAAGTATGGAGATGGTGATTGTAGGTTGGTGAAAATGGTGATTGTAGGTTGGTGAAAATGGAGGAGGAGGAAAGGTGAGAGAAAAATAATTTAATTTTTTTTCTTAAAATAAAAAAATTATTTTTTTTATGTATTTAATATTTTTATCAATAATTAAAAATAGTTATAGAGATATTACGACACGACATTAAAATATGTGATGTGAAAATGACATGTCATTTTTATAAAGGAGAGTGAGCCACACACATCGTACAAGGGGTTTAAAAATCTCGTTTTAATCGAGTTTAAGGGTCCAGAAGCTCATTCTGATGGGTAGGGGAGTTCAGCTAGCAAAATCTTGAGTATTAGGGTCTACGTGACAAACGGGACCAAGTATAAGGGTAAATTAGGTCATTCCGCCTTATTTATTTACTTTTTTTTTTTAAAATTATGTGTATAATATCAGCATCATTACTATATGATATTTTGTCAGTGAATGATATTATAGTAGTGTTATACATGACTGAATTTAATTTTTTGTGATGCTCCGTTAGTATACTGATACCTTATTGTCTATCAGTATCATTTACGATTGTGCCTATGCTTTAAGAAGTAACTAAAAGAAAATTATTAAGTTGCAATCTTATTTGTTAAACTCTAAACTCTAATAGTATATATACTCTAATGGTATCAAGTAATTTCTTTTTCTTTGATATTATTAGAGTATATATATAATTTGATCGGGGGAGATCTTGTAGGATTTTATGCGCCAAAGAACAGGAAACAAGCTATTGCACTGATTTTCTGTAGGTATTAATCCACGAAATCTAGCACTGCCGAATTCTTGATTGTATTAAGAAGTTTCACTAAATCACACTGTCTCTTTCATCTTGATACCATCAGAATATATATACTCTCTGATGATATCAAATACGTGAGAATAATTAAAAACATAAGGTATAAACATAAAAAAATACTCATTTATAAATAATATTTTTTTTAATATAAAATTATTAAATTCGACTTTTGACCACATTTTAAGTTTTACACCCGAACAGAACGCTGCGTTGCGTGTGAAGAGGATTGCCATTTTTATCTCTCATATTTATGACCATTTTTATCTCTTAACTATATATATAATACTCCCTTCCATATTTACTTTTATTTGTTATTATTTTATTTATCGAAATTAAGTTATATAAATTTTATTAATATTTTAAGATATATTTTTTATTATATTAATATGAGAAGGATTATAATTTATAGTATTTTTATATAATTTTTAACTATTTAAATTTTAAATTTAAAATATTAAATTTAATTATTTTAATTTAATTTTAATTTTAAAAAGTAAAATAATGATAAAATAAAAATGAATCGAAGGATATATAATACTTTGATTTTTATTACTCCCAAATTTAATCAAAATAGTCTGGTGCTACTTTTTGTGTCCACGTGGCGTGGACTTTCCACAGCACGTAAGAAGGGGTAAACCTTCAAATTCTTCGTTGTTTGTTCTTTTGAACAAGATTAAAATAAAGTCTGACTTTAAATTTTGTTTTTATTGTGTATCGTATAAATTGATAAAATTTTAAATTTTGAATTCATCTTTAAATGATAGTGTGTCCATCTAAGTCAATGTTATTTTTTTATATATTTTTTGAAGTAAGTGATACATAAATTTGAGAGCATGATACTGATTCAAACTCTATTGTGAATAAAAGTATAGTATTTAAGTAAAAAATAATTAATAGATCTATATATTATCCATCGAGCTCGAATCATATGAAATTATTCTCTGAAATTTCTAAGGTAAGATAAACATTATAGAAATAAAAGAGATAATAATATTGTGTATTGATTTTTTAAAATATACTTGGAGCGTACATAATCTTCATCCATATATACAACCATATGCCTCTCACATTGGAGGTAAAATACTCCCTATGCTTCATATTTGAAGTTCAAATTCAAGATCACTGAATAAAGCATAAAAAGGTATTTATCACCTCAACACCGCCCTTTACGACTCGCAAGTTGCTTAAGGATTAAACAAGAACATCAACTATGAGGGACACACAGGAGTACTAAAATACTCTCTCCGTCTTAAATTAATTAAATTTTTAAGACCTTTTTCAAGATTCAAATAGTTGAATTGTTTAAAATTTAAGAAAAATGTTTAAAACTTTTTTCATATTTGCCCTTTCATTCATATTTTCTAGGAGACAAATTATATTACATATTTATGACTTCACAAAATGCAAGAGTGAAGAGTATGATTTAAATTTTATCTTTGAATATTTTTCTTAATATGTGTGTATTATCTTACAAATTCAATTAAAATGAGATGGAGGGAGTACTATTTATTTCAATGAGTTTTCTCAAAACATGATTAAAAAACATGACTGGTAGATTGTACAACTAGAAAATGTCACAAAGATTTTCTAGGTTTAAACATGAAAATAAAATTTACAAGGGCCCTTTCTAAGGCTGAAAAACTAAAAAACGAAAGTTCAACAAATTCATTCATGATACCTTCAACAAATTCACCCTTGTGAAGATGCCAAAAACTTTGTCGGTCCGCGACAGATTTGTGGTCACTGGTGAACTGTTAAATAGAAATTGTGGAGAACTTCTCTTGGATTGATATGTTGTCCTTATTATTCAGATGGGCTGACCTTTCGGGACGATTTGATCCTTAAGCCACATGTATATTGGAACGAGCACGTAGTAACTTGCAGCCATTATGCCAAGCAGGAATCGCATGAGAAATACGAACGGATTTACAGGCTTGCTCACATCCTCAGCCTTGGGACCAAGCTGCAACACAACAATATAACACCCAGGAAACATTTACTATTGGTGAAAGAAAGTATAGTTCAGGTTTGATAGCAAAGCTTCAATCCACTAAAACTGTCAAATTCTGAATCAGAGAGTTCAAAATGTAAGCAGACTTAAAAGCAGATGCATCGCAAAAGTATTTTTTCTATCAGGTGTGCGAGTTTCCTACATAAACTATCACCAAGTGATTGTCGAAACATACCTCAGGTATCAGTTATCCCTTTGATTATAGATGAAACAAGAAATGTTTAAGCTTGTACATTTATTGGCAGTACTAGAAGGTTGTATGATGAACATTTTTTCAAATGGGCATAATAGAATTCACAGTACTTGAACGTTCAATTACTTAATGAAATTAGAATTCCAAAGAAATTGTATATCCTGTGGTATACCAAATGTTTCCAGATGCTTGGAGGTGGAAAATGTGTCTGTAAAGTGGCATGAAGAGAGTATGATATAGTGACAGAAAGTCACTGAATGTGTTTTTAAAAATTTTCCGAGTAGGAATTCAAAGCGTTTAAGTCATCTAACAGATTGACCAACCAAAGCTTCACATATGGCATTTCTAAGCAACATCACACGTTTAGGAAGAATAGAAGTCCCTACCTGCAATGGAGATTCCCCACCAAATGGTTTCACTCCAGTCACAGAGCAGCCCATGATCAACCCGTGCCGGCGGACACCACGATACCATTTTGGACCAATCCGCTTCAGCTTAACTTGTGTGAAACCAGCCTTTTTAAACCATTCTATATATTCTTCTTCTTTTGGAAAGAGCATCCAGACATCTGCAAAGAAACGAGATAACCAAAATGTCGGGTACACTGGACCAATTACGCAGGCAACCCCACCGATGGTTAGTACCCGGTAAGCTTCCTTGATCCCTCGCTGTGGATCTGGCCAATACTCAATGCTGGAGAACACCAATCATGTTATTACATCTAGAGTAATAAATAGGTTACACCAGTAAATATTGCAAAGTAAATTGAACTGGATTCCACCGGAAATGAGCAAAGATCACACATCAAGCATATATTAACCTTGAATTTGCCAGTTTCCAACAATAAGAATCAATATAAGCAAAATTTTATAAGAGTAAGATATGACACTTGGGTTTCACTCAACCCCAAAAGTTAGCTCATGAGGGAGGATTGCTCAAGTCCATATAAGCAAACCACCAATTAATACCCCAACAGATGTGGGACTCTAACACCCTCTGACGCTCATGCCCAACTAGAGCGTGAACTGAAAGCCCAAACTGGGATTGATTTGGCTTTGATACCATATAAGATATGGCACCTAAGTACTAACTAAACCCCAAAAGCTAGCTCATGAGGGAGAATTGTCCAAGTCCATATAAGCAAACCACCGATCCATTCTCGTGGGACTCTAACAATAAGGAAGGAAATATAAACAATGGTTGAAAACATAAAGTGAAAATAATATCTCCATGTTATTTGAAGTTGACTTGCATCATGTATATTGAGTAATACAAGTACCTCCGTGGCCACGTTAATTCTTCAAAGCATCACACTTCATTTTGTTGGACAGCAGTGTGAACAACAATTGGGCAGCCTTGTTAGGCAAATGTGAACATTGGACAATTGTGGGAGCCAACAATTACTTTGGTTTCACACTTAACATTCACATAGTGATTTTTTCTTATAAATAGCCATAGATTGGAGATCATTTCTCTCATCCCTAAAATCACAATCCAAACACATCTAC
>JAOTQJ010000072.1:141793-153028 GCA_025642045.1 Solanum sejunctum | reverse complement strand
AGATCGGCAGTAGCTCGAGTGGACGTAGCCTATTTTGGGTGAACCACTATAAATCTTGGTGTCGTGTTATTTCATTAATTCCTTCTTGTGAGGCCATCCAAATTCCTAACACATTTGTGCACCAGTAAATAGTAATTTCAGAATTGAAGCTACAAAAAGGCTATACCCGTGGCCTAAAAAACATAGCGGAACCATATGGAATTGAACTGTACAACCTAATGGTCTTTTATTAAAATTACATGGAGCATTAAAGAGCATTTCAACATCTGAGAAAGAGTAACAGAACTCCACCTCAGCTCGATGGTAGAGCTAGATGGAGAAAAGGGGCTTAAACAGAATTCCTTCATTTTAAAACTACACCATGCTAACAGGGAAAAACAATTTTTTTAGCTGTATGTACTTATTTAGGGAATTTTTATCAGATATCTGCGCCAAATATATTTGTGGGATTCACTGGGTATGTAGTTGTTGTATCTGAGCCAAAGATATTGGGCTGACACAGAGGTTGATCCAAGATTTGAACTTTATGAGCTCAAGTTCAGGATTCTATCACAACTCATTTGATTTATTCGGTTAGAAATCAATTTATAACTTCATTACTGAATTGTTATCACATATCCGAGCTTGGGTTCCATGAAGCCATAACTTACATTCTCCATCTGCTCTTTAGGAGCGGACACATTATCAATCAAGTTTCAAAACGTGTGCCAACTGACCCTCAAAATTTCTCAATTATCCCCAAGAAAAACAAAGGTCAGGGGCGGAGCCACAATCCATTTGTTTCGATTTGTTTGGCTTAATTTCATTTTAGTTTGTTTAAAGAAGAATGCTTTTCCTTTTTGAAAACTCTTTCATTTTAACCTTCCAGTTTACAAGAATCAAAAGTCTTTGCTTTATTTTATTAAACTCTGAGTCAAGTCAAAATTAGACAAACAAATTGAAATGGAGGCATTGCTTAAAATTCTGGATTCGTCTCCGCGGGGATTTGCAGTTAAAACAAAAAAGAGTAGAGAAACTACCTTCCAGCTGAAATATATCTATCAAAAGTATCAGTAGGAAATGGTAGATCCTCAGCATCTCCTTCAAGGATCTTGCACTCTTTCAATGGCTCCTTCTGCCTAGCTTTAGCAAGCTGATGAGGTGATTGATCAATAATTGTCACATTCTTAGCATCAACATGCTTAACAATCCCAAGAGTTGTAAATCCAGTTCCACCACCCACATCAACCACTTGCAAATTCCTAGTGTGTAGCTCAGCTGGTTCAAGTGCTTCATCTCTCATGTCTTCAGTCCAATGCCCAGGATTTATCACGTGGTCATAGATAATAGACAAGAACCTGTAGAACCAAAATGCCTCTTTTTTGTGTTGTATGAATCTTGGTTGAGAAGCAGGCCTTGAAGCAGATAAACTGCATTTGGTGGTGGGTCGTAGGGTTCTTGTTGCTCTGAAATTCACAAAACCCTTTCGGGGTAAACACTTAAGATTCAATTCTGACCCAAGAAAAGGGGACCCAGATGGAGAAATTCCACTAAGGAGCTTGAAATTATCAGCTCCGCTCAGTATTGAAGACGCCATGATAGCTTTGAAGCTGTAATTTTTACAATATTTCAAGCTAAAAGAAGCTACCCCAGATGCTATATCTTTGAATTCATAAGCCTTTCTGCAATTTTGAAGGAACTTAGGAGAAGGTGAAGAAGAAACAAGACAAGAAGTTCAGTGAGGTAGTGGAAATGGAAGCATTGCCTTTTTGGCTACCACATGTTGAGATTACGATTACGACTCGCAGAGAAACAAGAACCACAAACTGAGTACGACACCGTTCTGCCTCTTTTTTAAAGACCTTTACATGAACTTCTCTTTTTTTTGTGTGTGTGAAATTTTGGAAAAAAAAAAAGATAGTCTGAAACTAAGGGAGGTAATGAAACCCCAACAACATCTCTTGTTGTCATTTAAATCGTGACGATAGATCAAATGCTAGATTAATTAAATTAAAGCTATTAAATTAGTTTATTATGCTAAAGGTAATTTTCAAACACTCCCTAATAGTATGAGGTACCCCTATACGTGAAAGCTAACATATCTTATTCCAACAGTTAGCCTAATTCTTAACAGTTTTATCTTGATTTAATTTCAGGTAAACAGAGAGGCAGGGTCGAGTTTGGGGAGATGAAATAAAAGAAAACATGAGGGAGATTTGGAGTAAATTTGATCATGTTGACCTTTAAATTTTGTACTCTAAAGTATTACCTAATACTCTACGCAGCAAAATCTGTTTTTTATACTTGTGTGACACCCACTATTAATATTTGCCCACTCGGTTTTTTCTATTCCAATATAGTTAACAATCTAGAACTACTTGAGACATTTAAAATAATTCAAATCAAGTGTTTCAAATCATCCACAAACCAAAATTAGACTAGACTCAACTGTCTATCATATGGCTGCTATGTGTTTTGTAACTATCAGTTGCATGTTAGGCGTGTCGCTCATGTGCATGCCCATGACTTTGGAATTGTTAGCTAGTCATTGCTCAATGCTCAATTCCTTTAAGACAATGTCAATGCAAGCCCACACATTGCCTTATCCATGCCCTTTAATCAATGTCCTAATTGCCTCGCTACCTTTAGTCATGCTGGTTCTCTGTTGATACGAATAATTTAAATAACTAATTGAATATGTATTTTAATGCCATTACATACTTCTTAAATTTATAAACACCTTATTATCTACATCAGTTCTTGCATATTAATTGTGCTCATATATATATATATGTGACAAGGCTAACATGCCATAACCTTATCACTATCATATTTAATCCAAATTCACTAATCAAGGGACCAACATCTATCATCTTTTTTCTTAGCTAAACAACAAACACATAAACACTCTTTCCTTAATTAACGGATTGTTTGGTTGACGTTTTAGTTATATAAAGATTATATAACAAGGGATAATACTAAGGGGAGATTGTTATACATGTATCATGTACTTTAAAAGGGTTATTTTAGTCATTAAATAGTTAAATTTTCCCCTAATTACAGATTTACGAATAAGCGCTATTCTAGATTAATCTCCCGCCCAATTCTCAAAACACGTAGGCCCACTTCCACGCTGGCAATCCTAGTGCCCATCAATTCCACCAATCAGAGCACAGCATTTATTCCTATATATAGATTCCGTACCCTCTTCCTCTTTCACCACTGACACTAAAACAGCAGCATACAAATCGAGAGCTAGATTTTTAGGGTTTCTGTTTCATCGGAAAAAAAAATGAGTTCCGGCGGTGGATCAGGCAAGGGCGGCGCCGGCAGAGGGAAATCAAAGGCTTCAAAATCGGTGTCTAGGTCATCGAAGGCGGGTCTCCAATTCCCCGTCGGTAGGATCGCCCGTTTTCTTAAGAATGGAAAATATGCTGAACGTGTTGGAGCTGGTGCACCGGTTTATCTCTCTGCTGTCCTTGAATACCTTGCTGCTGAGGTAATTTTATACATGATTTGGTCGATTAAATTCACTTTAGCTCTAATTTTATGCGATTGTTTTGACTTGATTTGGTTGATTAAATTCAATCTTAATCCAATTTTGAGTTCAAATGTACTCCAATTTTATATATGTTTACTTGATTCGGTTGATAGAAATCAAATTTATTTCAGTTTCTATGATTTATTTTACTTGATTTCGTATTTACTCCAATTTTATGCGATTGTTTTTACTTGTTCTGGTCGATTGAATTCAAATTCACTTCAGTTTTGTGCGATTGTGCTAACTTGATTTGGTCAATTGAATTTATATTTACTCCAATTTTATGTGATTGTTTAACTTGCTTTGGGCGATTGAATTCAAACTTGCTTCAATTTATGTTTTTTTACTTGATTTAGTCTATTGAATTCAGATTTACTTCCATTAATATCACATGGTTTGAATTTTGCATAAAGTTTAAGAAGGAATATTTTAATATTTGTGGTTTTAAACATGTTATAATCATTACATTTGTGATAAACTCTTGACATGCTGAGAAGCTTTGTATTAACTGAAAGGTGTTTTAGAGGTTTATCTAGTTTAGTGTTATCAATTATCTGGAGATTGTGATGACTGATGCTGGAGTTGGATTTTGATCTGAAAAAAGACTTGTACAATCTTTTGATTCTTAATTAATTATAATTTTTTAATCTAGGTGTTGGAGTTGGCTGGAAATGCAGCAAGGGATAATAAGAAGAATCGTATAGTGCCGAGGCACATTCAGTTGGCTGTGAGGAATGATGAGGAGCTGAGCAAGCTTTTGGGTCAGGTTACAATTGCTAATGGAGGTGTCTTGCCCAACATTCATCAGAATCTGTTGCCTAGAAAGGCTGGCTCAGTCAAAGGTGATATCGGCTCTGCATCTCAAGAGTTTTAGAAAATTAAGTACTCCTAGTTTTGAAATCGATATGAAGTGAACAATTCATATATGTAATATAGAATTGGGTTTTGTTTTTGATAGTTTTGAATTCAATGGTGCTGTCAACTTGCTGTTTTGGTATACAACTTGGAAAAGTTCTTGTGTTGTCGATGGAGTTGGATCAACTTTTTTTGGCTATACATTTACAGTCTGCTGTTTTCTGAATTTGTCATTCTCTTGTTACCTTATGTTATTCAGTCACAAAAATATAAAATACTTGAGGCATGTATATGAGCAGTTATATCAGATGTTGTCTCAATGTAGTTCTGTTCTGGCAAGAGTGGCATGAATGTCGAGCATTCTGCGTTTCACTCATAACTTTACTATGTGAAACATCTGAATTTCAGGCATACTGACCAGGAAATATGTGTCAAAATCCAGGTTAGCCCATCTTCGTGTTGTGTTCCTTATGATGTGAGTTCCGGGCTGGTTAGTTTGACATTTTGACGTATAGATTTCCTCTTAACATGTTAAGATAAGTTACCCTGAATCATAATCGATAAACTACACCAGAAAGTAGATGTTTACAATATTCACACTTGGAGCTGGAGAATGGTACCCCCTTTAACATAGTGAAAGCCAAGACAACTAATCCCTACAAGGCTGGTGTATACTAACAAAATCATCCAAGGAAATTGAGGGGCTAACCTGAATGTTGACATGTATTAATTGGTCCATGTTAGCCATTACATCTGTAACAAGCTTGTGATTCTTCATAGAAATTTTCCTTGTGAAGAACGATAAGCACTTATGATGTATATGTTACAAAAGATCTTCTGTTCATAGATTGTCTAAAACATCCATTTTCACTTTTGGAGTTTATCAACTTCACTAACATAACCGGTTCTTGTAAGTATAAAGTGTTTTTATTCACAATCTAAGATGGATATTGGATAAGCCATTGGTATAATTGTAGCACAAAATTATATATATAATATATCTATTAGCACATGAATTTTGGATATGTTGAGGCTCGGGGCACACTTTTCTCGAAAACCTATGCAGAACTGCTCGTACCAAGCTCATTATGAGTTCCAGTAGGCCAGTGCCATTGAATGGCGCCTGGGAGCATTTTATGGGCTTCAAAATAAGAAACAAGCGATTTTCTCAGTTTTTTGTAGGTGTTAGCTCACAGATTTTGGAATCATGCACCGAAGTCCTATACAACACTAGAATCCATGGGCTAACACCCACAGGAATTTGCCGAAATTGCCTATTTCAGCTTCCTTGGCCCATAAAATCCTATCAGACCTCCGCCAACTTGCCGTGACACCTGAGTCTCTTGCCGGACTCTTTTGCGGACATACTCGTGTGATTATTTGAGAATCTTGTGTTGGAGCCCAATGCAACGCCAAAATTTGTGGGTTAACACCCACAGAAATATACTGAAATCGCCAGTTTTGGCTTCCTTGGTCCATAAAATCCTACCAGGTCCTCGCCAACCTGTTGGGATGCCTGGGCCTCTTGCCGGACTCGTTGCGGATCCACTCGTGTGATTATTCAAGAATCTTGCGTTGGAGCTCCATGCAATGCCAAAATGTATGGGCTAAAACCCACATAAATCTACTAAAATCGCCTGTTTTGGCTTCCTTGGCCCATAAAATCCTATCAGACCTTTGCCAACATCGTCGGGCTACTTGGGGCTCTTTCCGAGCTTGATGTAGACCCATTCATATAATTTTTCAAGAATTTTGCGCTAGAGCCCCATCCACCCGAATCCGTGGGCTAACACCTATAAAAATCTGTTGAAATTGCCTGTTTTGGCATACTTGGCCTGTAAAATCCTACCAGGCCTCCGCCAACGTCACCGGGCCACCTAGGCCTGTTACCGGGCTCGATGCGGACCCATTCGTATAATTGTTTTGGGAATCTTGTGTGGGAGCCCTATGCTGCGCCAGAATCCGTGAGCTAACACCACAGAAATCTATAGAAATCTCCTGTTTTGGCTTCCTTGGCCCATAAAATCCTACCAGGCACCACCAACACCACTGGGAAACTTGGGCCTCTTGTCTGACTCGTTGCAAATCCACTCGTGTGATTTTGCGGGAATCTTGTGCCAAAGCCCCATGCAGTGCCAAAATCCGTGGGCTGACACCAACAAAAATCTGTCGAAATCGACTGTTTTGGCTTCTTTGGCCCATAAAATCCTAGCAGGCCTCCACCAAGGCCACTGAGCCACCTGGGCATCTTGCTGGGCTCGTTGCGGACCCACTCATATGATTTTTTGGGAATCTTGCACCAGAGCCCAATGCAGTGCCAGAATCCGTGGGCTACCACCCAATGGAATCTACTGAAATTGCTTGTTTTGGCTTTTTTGACCCATAAAATCCTACCAAGTCTTCACCAACGCCGTAGGCCACCTGGGCCTATTTCTGGGCACGTTGAGAACCCACTCGTATGATTTTTCGGGAATCTTGAGCTGGAGCCCCATGCGATGTTAGAATATGTGGGCCAACACCTATGGAAATCTGTCGAAATTGCCCGTTTCGGCTTCCTTGGCCCATAAAATTCTACCAGGCCCCCACCAACGCTGTCGAGCCACCTGGGCCTCTTGCTGGGCTCATTACGAATCTATTCATGATTTTTCGAGAATCTTGGGCCGGAACCCCATGCAGCGCCAGAATCCGTGGGATAAAACCCACAGAAGTCTATCGAAATTGCCTATTTTGGCTTCCTTGGCCTATAAAATCCTATCAGGCCTCCGCCAACGCCGCCGGGCCACCTGAAACTCTTGCCAGGCTCCGTATGGACCCACTCATATGATATTTTGGGAATCTTGCACTGGAGCCCCATGTAACGCCAAAATTCGTGGGCTAACCACCCACAGAATTCTACCAAAATCGCCTGTTTTGGGTTCCTTGACCTAAAAGATCCTAGCAGGCTTTCGCTAACGCCGTCGGGCCACTTGGGCCTCTTGTCGGGCTCGTTGCGAACCCACTCGTATGTTTTTTCTCGGAAACTTGCGCGAGAGACCCGTGAAGTGTTAGAATCCGTGGGCTAACACCCACAAAAATCTGCCGAAATCGCTTGTTTTGGCTTCCTGGTCCCATAAAGTCCTATCAGGCCCCCGTCAATGCTGCTGGGCTACCTGGGCCTCTTGCTGGGCCACCTGGGCCTTTTGCCAGGCTAGTTGCGGACCCATTCATATGATTTTTCAGGAATCTTGAGCCGAAGCCCCATACAGCGCCAGAATCCATGGGCTAACACCCACAAAAATCTGCCAAAATCGTCTGTTTCGAGCTTTATTGGCCCATAAAATTCTACCAGGCCTCTGCCAACGTTGCTGGGCCACCTGGGCCTCTTTTCGAGCTCAATGCAGACCCACTTGTATGATTTTTTAGGAATCTTACGCCAGAGCCTAAAGCAGCGCTAGAATCCATGGGCTAACACCCACAGAAATCTGTCGAAATCGCCTGTTTCCGCTTCTTTGGCCCATAAAATATTATCAGGCCCCTGCCAACGCTGTTGGCCCACCTCGGCCTCTTGCTGGGCTTGTAGCGGACCCGCTCATATGATTTTTTGAGAATCTTGCATCGTAGCCCCATGTAACGTTAGTATCCGCGGGCTAACACCTACCGATATCTGCCGAAATTGCCTGTTTCGGCTTCCTTTTCCTATAAAATCCTACTTGGGCTCCGCCAATGTCACTAGGCCACCTAGGCTTCTTTTTGGGTTCATAGCAGACCCGCTCGTATGGTTTTTCTGGAATCTTGCATCGGAGCCCTATGTAGCGCTAGAATCCATGGGCTAACACGCACAAAAATCTGCTGAAATCGCCTGTTTCAGATTCCTTGGCCCATAAAACCTACCAAGCCTCTACCAACATCGCCGGGCCACCTGGGCAGCTTGTCGGGCTCGTTACGGACCCACTCTAATGATATTTTGGGAATCTTGCGCCGGAGCCCATGCAACGATAGAATCAGTGGGCAAACACCCACTAAAATCTGCCAAAATCGCCTATTTTGGCTTCGTTGGCCTATAAAACCAACCAGGCGGCCAATGTCGTCGGGCCACCTAGGCCTCTTTTTGGGCTCTTTGAAGACCCACTCATATGATTTTTCGAGAATCTTGTGCCAGAGCCTCATGCAATGATAGAATCCGTGTGCTAACACCTATAGAAATCTACCGAAATTGCTTGTTTCAGCTTCCTTGGCCCATAAAATTCTACCAGGCCTCTGGCAATGCTGCGGGCCACGTAGGCCTCCTGCCGAGCTCGTTGTTGATCCACTCATATGATTTTTTTGGAGTCTTATGCCAGAGCCCCATGCAGCGCCAAAATTTGTGACCTAACACTCACATAAATCTACCGAAATTGCCTGTTTTGACTTTCTTGGCCCTCAAAATCGAACCAGGCCTCCACTAACACCGCTGGCCACCTGGGCCTCTTTCCGAGCTTGATGTAGACCTACTCGTATGACTTTTCAGGAATGTTGCGCTAGAGCCCCATGCAGCGCCAAAATTTGTGACCTAACACTCACATAAATCTACCGAAATTGCCTGTTTCGACTTTCTTGGCCCTCAAAATTGAACCAGGCCTCCACTAACACCGTTGGCCACCTGGGCCTCTTTCCGAGCTTGATGTAGACCTACTCGTATGACTTTTCAGGAATGTTGTGCTAGAGCCCCATGCAGCGCCAAAATTTGTGACCTAACACTCACATAAATCTATCGAAATTGCCTGTTTCAGTTCCTTGGTCCATAAAATTCTACCAAGCCTCTGCTAACGCCGTCAAGCCACCTGGGCTTCTAGCCTGTGTTTATGTGATACCACTGGTATGATTTGTTGGGAACTTGCGCTGGAGCCCCATGCAGCACCAGAATCCGTGGGCAAACACCTATAGAAATATGTCAAAATAGCATGTTACAGCTTCCTTGGTCCACACAATCCTACCAGGCCTCCGCCAACACCGCCAGGCCACCTAGGCCTCTTGCCAGGGTCGTTGCGAACCCATTCGAATGATATCTTAGGAATCTTGCATCGCAGCTCCATGCAGTGCCAGAATCCGTGGGCTAACACCTACATACATCTTTTGAAATCGCCTGTTTCAACTTCCTTTGCCCATAAAATCTTACCAGGCCTTCGCCGATGCTACCGTGCCACCTTGGTCTATTGCCGGGCTTTTTACAGACCCACTCATATAATTTTTTAGGAATTTTGTGTCGGAGCCCAATGCAGCGCCAGAATTCGTGGCCTAACACCTAAAGAAATCTGCTAAAATATCCTATTTCGACTTCATTGGCCCATAAAATCCTACTAGGTTTCTAGTCATGCTGCCGGTCCACCTTATTGGGCTCGTTGTGGACCCACTCTTATGATATTTTGGGAATCTTACATAGGAGCCTCATGCATCACCAGAATACGTGGGCTAACACCCGCAAAAATCTGCCAAAATCGCATGTTTCGGCTTCCTTGGCCATAAAAACCTACCAGGCCTCCGCCAATGCCGTCGGGCAGGCTAGGCCTCTTTCCAGGCTCGATGCGAACCCACTCGTACGATTTTTTGGAAATCTTGCATCGGAGCCCCATGAAGCCCCAGAATTCGTGGGCTAATACCCACAGAAATCTTCCAAAATTGCCTGTTTTAGCATCCTTGGCTCATAAAATCCTACCAGGCCCCCGCCAATGCTGCCGGGCCACCTGGGCCTCTTGCCAAGCTCGTTGTGGACCCATTAGAATGATTTTTCAAGAATCTTGCCCCAGATCCCTATTCAACGCCAGAATCCATGGGCTAACACCAATGAAATCTGCCAAAATCGCCTGTTTTGGCTTCTTTGGCTCATAAAAACCTACCAGGACTCTGCCAATGTCACCGAGCTACCTTCGCCTTTTGCGCCAGAGCTCCATGCAGTGCCAAAATCTGTGGGCTAACACCCACAGAAGTCTATCGAAATTGCTTGTTTTGGCTTCCTTGGCCCATAAAATCATACCAGACCTCCGCCAATGGTACCGGGACACCTACTCCTCTTGTCGGGCTCGTTGCAGACCTACTCGTATGATTTTTCGAGAATCTTGCGCTGGAGCCCCATGCAGCGCCAGAATTCGTGGGTTAACACCCAAAGAAATCTATCGAAATCTTTTGTTTCAACTTCCTTGGTCCATAAAATCCTACCAGGTCTCTGCCAATGCCACTGGTCCACCTAGACCTTTTACTGAACTCATTGTGGACCCACTCGTATGATTTTTTAGGAATCTTGCATTGAAGCCCCATGAATCTCCAAAATATGTGGGCTAAGACCCATAGAAATCTATCGAAATTGCCTGTTTCGATTTGGCCCATAAAATTCTACCAGGCCTCTGCCAACGCCACCGGGCAGCCCGGGCCTCTTGCCGGGCTCAATGCCGACCCACTCGTATGATTTTTCGGTAATCTTGCATTGGTGCCCCATGCAGCGCCAGAATTGATGGCTTAACACGCAAAGAAATTTGCTGAAATCTCCTGTTTCGACTTCCTCGGACCATAAAATCCTACCAGGCCCCACCAACACC
The DNA here is from genome assembly GCA_025642045.1 of Solanum sejunctum. NCBI lineage: Eukaryota > Viridiplantae > Streptophyta > Magnoliopsida > Solanales > Solanaceae > Solanum > Solanum sejunctum. The sequence goes on along the minus strand of JAOTQJ010000072.1, from coordinate 142,105 downwards.
ATCCGGCAACATGGGCCTCTTGCCTGACTCATTACAAATCCACTCCTATGATTTTATGGGAATCTTACATCGGAGCCCCATGCAGCACCAGAATTTGTGGGCTAACACTAGCAGAAATCTGTCGAAATCGACTGTTGCGGCTTTATTGGCCCATGAAATCTTAGTAGACCTTCACCAAGGCCGCCGAGCCACCTAGGCATCTTGCCGGACTCGTTGCTGACACACTCATTTGATTTTTTGGAAATCTTGCGCAGAAGCCCAATGCAGCGCCAGAATCTGTGGGCTAACACCCACACAAATCTGCCGAAATTA